>CABFOV010001597.1:43795-82231 GCA_902141375.1 Timema poppense
TTTTTATATATACGTAAGTTTGGCTAGTGTGTTATGTAAAAATATCTAATGATAATAATATCATCTTAAGGAACTGTTTCCAGCTCTGAACCAGGTCATGTTTTTAACATACATCCATCTTCCGCCGTTCTTCCACCACTATTCTTATCCTATCTACCCCAACTCCCCTCCTCACTCCCACACTTGCTGTTACTTGCTCCTTCCATCTCTCTCTTGGGATACTTTCCTTTTACATTCTCATTGTTTATCCATACCTACCATCTCATCTTAGCTCTCTCTATAAGCTCATGTACCTCCTGTTACCCCAATTCTTGGTCTAATTTCATTATGAATCCTATTTATCCTAGTGACAGCTAGATTGCTCCTCATAAACTGCATTCTTATTCCTCCGAACTCACAGAGTTTTAGACTTACTTTCTTTCATCTTTAATTGAGTCGTTGACATAAGTTAAACCATTGCTTATACTAGCTAAAATGTAAATAAATCTCCTCTGGGATTCAGATTTTTATTAAGACAGTAAAGCTGATATATAAAGAATTTGCCTTTAACAAATACAATTTAAAATCCTTTAAACCCTGTCTACAAATTCTATATCTGTGAGGTATGTAGTCCATATGAAAAGATCAGCTTCACATAAATAGATTGTTCAGTCCACAGAGAAGTGATCTGCAAGTATGTAGTCCGTGGTACTCTATAAGTCAGATCAACTTTAACTTTATTACGGAATGTTGTTACGATTGACTATGGAAAACCATCACAGGTAGACAAATAAATAAAAATGGAAAGCATCACTAAATACTAAAGGAAACAGTTTACAATTTCTTAATATTTTTCATTTTCATTAACAACCTTTAAGCAATTCCTGGAAAACTTCACTAGCTTAAGGATATCGTTATTTTAATTTTAAAAAATTAATCAAATAAAATTATGAAATTGTTTAATGTGTTTATCAAATTTGCTGAAATTGTTTAATTTCAATCAGTTTAATCGAACAAAGTATTAAATTTTTCTATTGGTTGATATTATATCATGTGATTAAGAACATTTAAAACTCATGAAAACTTAAAGACTACAAGTATGCAACGAAAAAATGGTGCCAAACAGCTATTTTAAATTAAACATTGAAATAAGGATAGATGAGCAAGGCCTACACACTTACCGGAAAACTGAAGGCCTCAAAGTTCACAATTGTTGTGTTTTAATTCATTTATATTAGCACCGCATCTTACTATCCGTTTAGGTTATACGCTAATGTACTAGTTAAGCTAATGTTTTAGGAACTATGGAGGCTATATTTTTAGGAAGTATATCAGCATTTGCATGGAGGGAGAGTGGGAAAACCACCCTAGTATACTTGACCGAGATTCGAATCTTGATCTTATCGTCATCAGCAGGCTAGTCTACTGCAAGAGTTGCGCGTTAGACCATGCGGCCCTCGAAGCGGGTTGTTGATTTTAATGGTAAACTTTGAGGCCTACTGTTTTCCGGTAAGTGTTTAGGCCTTGCCCTTCTATCCTCTTTTCAAGAACTATGAGTAAACTAAGATTACAGATTGTATAAATGAGGCCTCAATCAATTTGCACTGAACTGAATTTATTAAATTTGTTTACCAATTTGTGTACACGGATAGTGTGGCTGGCTTTGACCTGAAAAATGGGTTTCGATCTTGACTGGTAGTATTGGTGAAAACTTTCATTTTATTCTATATCTGTTGGTGTAGTCTCTCAAACTTATTTATCCTCATCCTATACTCTTTTATTTTAAATAACTTATGTTACTGATAGCCTTTGCTAAAAATTTTTTTATCATGACTACTCTCTAAAACACCCATTTTGGTGGCTGCATTGTTTAAGGCCACACACTTGCAATAAACTGCATCGGGAAGGACAGGGAAATAGGGGTTTGAATCCTGATCAGGTGTACTAAGGGTATTTTTTCTTAAATGGTTTCTCACTCAACCACAGAGAAGATTTCCTCTAGATTCTACATTCCTCATTTCTACCACATTAGTGTGGAGGAAAGAATGAAAGCCATGACGTTTGGTGAATACTTGATTAGATGGGGGGAAAGGAAGAGAAAATAAAGGAATATAATGAGGGTAGAATGAAATTTAGAATGGTGAAGTGCGAAGTGATGGTAGTGAAAAGGAAGAGAATAAAGCCTTAATGTTAGATGAAGTAGAGCTGAAAAAATTTACACAGTGTAAAATACCTTGGAAGTGTGATTGAGACGAAAGGGGAAAGTAGAGAGGATCTAATGAGAAGAGGACAGCAGGGAGAGTTGTTCTATAGGTGTGTACGAGACATATGGAAAGGAGAAGTTCTTTTTAAGTAAAAAAGTGTTGTACAGGGTGTACTTTGCAACCATTATCACACATGCAGCAGAAACATGTACATTAAATGTAAGAGAGACTTGGAAAGTGGAGTATATGGGAATGAAGTTTGTGAGTAGTATATTAGCTGTCACAAGGAGAAACAGAATAAGGAATTAAGCTATCTGGGAAAGAGTGGAAGTACATGAGATAATTGAAAAAGCAAGACTGAGATGGTATGGGCATGTAATAAGGATGGAAAAGGAGAGTATGCTAAAGATAATTATAGAGATAAAATATGTATGAAAACGACCACAAGGGATGCCATGAAAGAGATGGGAGAAGCAGATAATATGAAGAGTACAAGTGATAGGAGAAGATTGAAAGCATTTAAAGTAGGAAGAATGGTGAAAGGCTAGAAGAAGATGGATGCTTTTACTAAACTGATTTGGCCACTGACTGGAAATAGTTGATGATGAATGACACATTACCAAAACATTTTATAATAAAGGAAATTGATGAAACTAAAGAAAAAGGAAAAATAAACTACTAAGAGTAAATTTGATGAAGAAAGCCCACCTAAGGAAAGAGGAAAAATGTGGTAAGAATCCAATGCACAAAAGTGATATCTTCTTCCTTTCTTCTATAGTAGAAGTAGTCACACACACACAAAATATTTCGGCATTGTTGCCTTTACCATACACAAAGAAGAAATAAGAGGTTACAAAAGATGTCACCTTTGTGCATTGGATTCTCCCCACATTTTTTCTTTTTCCCTGGATGGGCTTTCTTCATCAAATCTACTCTTAGTTTATTTTCCCTTTTTCTTTAGTTTTATCAATTTCCTTTATTATAAAATTATTTAGCCATTGGGCCACCTCATTTTTAAACATATTACCAAAACAATTAGTAAGCCACTGAATAAAAACCCTAATGTAAAACCAACTAATTGCTGCTATCCTTGTAGGATGAATGTTTTTATTTTTATATATGGTTTTCATAATATTACTTTAGTTATTTCAGTCCCTGTATCTGATATTTCATTCAAGTTTGGTGTTCTTATTTCTCACTACAGCCATCACTATACACCTCTTTCATTTTTAACTTCAAAACTAGTGCGCTAATTTATTGTTGGTAGTACTGGTGATTTGCTAGAAAACTCGGACAAAATGTGCATATCTATTCTACTACTTTTAACCTTGAAAAACCAATGAATTATAAAATAAAATGTATGTGTTCCACAGCTTGTAAACCCTAAATGCAATTAGAACAGTTTATCCTCATTGATCTTGTATGGACAAGTGTTATTTAATAGCTTATAATTATATAATATATTAGTTTTATTTAAACTTTATATTTTGTAAATGCATCACTAAAATCCTTTCTCCTCAGTACCTGTTTAAGCCTAAACATAGTGATGTGGAAAGGGAGTTAAGCCTCCCTTTAATCCATATTTCCATGAAATTTACTCAAAATACAATATAAATCTTGATATCCATATAATATTTTGTGTCTAAAAGTTGTTTAAATATGCACAGTAATTTTTTTTAACATAAGTTTGATCATAGAATATGCAAACCTATATTCTTATTCAGGAATATTTCTTGATTGGATTCATCTTCAGTTTGAATTATTTTTTTCAAGGGAGGTGGGAGACACATCACACTCTTAGTCAAACACACAACTTTTGAGGTTCTAACCAACCCCCATAATTTCATTTGGGGAAAATAATTAGTGTTCACCAACTAAAAACGCAGGCAAATAATTTGGGGTGCCTCAAGACGATAATTTAGAGATTACTTTAATCAACATAATATTATTTGACAGGGCTAATGAGTTTAAATATTTAGGAACAATCTTAACTAGCACTAACAATATGAGTTAAAATTAAAAAACTAATACCGTCAGGAAATACATGCCATTATTTGGTCTATAAGTTGTAAGTAGACCTCTCGCCTAATGTCAAGGAATGTTAAAATAAGAAAATAGCAAACAAAATGTTTTTGTGGTTCTCTATGTTTGTGAAACATGATCCCTTACCTTACACGATGAAAATCAAATTTAGGTTGTTTGAAAACAAGGTGCTTAGGAAGCTATTGGGTCCAAAAAGGGATGAAGATACTGTATAATGGAGGTTACATAATGATGAGTTACATACATTGTACTCATCACAAGACATTGTTAGTACAATCAAATTTCACAGAATACTGTAGAACCGTGCTCAGGGTATTGACTGGTAAACCCAATAGGAAGACTCCATTGGGAAGACCTAGATGCAGATGGTAGATTAACATTAGAATGGATCTTAAAGAGATGTAAAGAGGTGGACTGGATAGAGCTAGCTCAATATAGGGATAGGCGGCATACTTTTGTAAGTACGGCATTGAACTAAGTTCCAAACGTCAAAGAGTAAGTAAGGGTGGTTTTAGATGATAATGAACCCACTTGAGTTGAAGTGCCTGTTTAAGCAAATAAAGTGTAGTTGAATTTATCAAAGATAAAATTGGTTGAATTTTTTTTTGTATTTTCCTGTCAAGCTTGATATTAAATTTAGAATAAGCTTAAGTTAATCAGTCAAGATTTAGATTCTATTTGAAAATAAAAATTTTAGATTAATTCTTTGAAAAAAAATTATAAATACTTTGATGAAGTATTATTACTGATACTTACTCCATGGCATCAAGGACTTGCGAGTTTATAAGCACACCCATAAAAGTATGCCATCTATCCCCATCTTCAGCTAATTATATCCAATCCACCTCATTACGCCCTATTTCTATCCAGCCCAATTCATTACACCCTAAATAATAGTTGGTCGAGTTTAAGTAAAATAGAGTAATATTTTTACCAGAAATATCTTGAGCTAAATTATTTTAATCTATAAATAAAATCCTACACCTTAGCTCATTCAATAGAAAGTACAGTAGCCCCGTGGCTTCTTTGGTGCTGACTGACAGCTCACAGCAGACTTTTGACAGCCAACATTTAGGTATATACTTAAATGTTGACTTTCAGAAGTGACAGCTGCTAACACATGTTTTTGCAGATCATTTGGTTTGACGTAGGGATATATAATTTTGTCTGGTAGCTTTTCAAAGGTGTCAGCTGTCAGTCAGCACCAATGAAGCCATGAGGCTACTGTATGTCTACTGAGCTAAGAGTCCTTTGTTTGATTCCTGGCATGACCGAAAAATATACCATTGGTGAAAGGTGGGTTTACCCTGATCACAGTGACGAATTAATGGCTGGGGACTGTATGTTATACCTGCCATAGTCTTTAGTTATATTATAATGCGTATGAAGCAACAAACGGTCTAGCAAGCCGGCAGTGGAAAATATATGGCTTGAATAAAATGCTGACCCAGGCCACAGACTGGCAACATTAATTGTTTCTTTTTTAAATCTATATATAAACTGTAAGCACTCAATTTTTTTTCTTTTTTTTTTAAGAATCAATCTTTTTTTGTGAATAATGTTTTGATCTCATGAATTCTGGTTTTTAAATAAATTTTATATAGCTGCTGTACCAGTTATATATTTTTGAATCAGACAAAAAGGAATAAGACTCTTATGGGCTATGAATTAATACCTTAAAATTTAATCAAAATAATTACACTGGGAATTCTTAAGATAAAATTTAATTTCTTTAATTTTATTAGTTTTGTTGAATTTTAATTATGTTATATGAGGAGAACTCAAGCCTGTGAAATGAAATTTCTGAGAAGAACTGTCAGAATGACAAGAGTGGATATGGATGAGATGATAAATGAGAGAATGAGAAGAATAGGTAAGGATGAGCTAGTGCAGAACAAGATAGGGAGGTCATGACTAAGGTACCCATGTGAGAAAAATAGCGTAGAAGAGGATATGTTGGATATTGAAGGGGTGAGAGACGGTGAGGTCAGGAGGCCAATAGGAAGATTAATGGACAGGTGGCTGAAGGGAATGCAGAGGAAAGGACTGGTTCATAGTAGTAGAGAGGCTTATGTTCCAATTTGACCTGGCCTGTAACTAGAAACCGTTCACGATGATGTTTCTGTACAAGATTAATAAATTTGTCTCTGATGGGAAAGTTATGAGGAGGTAGATTAAGAGGAACTGTAACCATTCCGTAATCACCTTGACCTCCCACGTCAAATTCAGCCGAACAAACTCTTGAGAAGAAGTATACATGCTCATGAATATAAGATCATAGAAAATTAATTGTTTTAATTTCATAAATAGAGTAGTTGTTACATGTTTAACAAATATTAACACTTTTGTTTAAAGCCATGTACTATATTTTATATATGTGTATATATACATATATATTTTATATATATAAGTATACATATATATATTTAACAACAAATCTTCTATAATTATCTATAATTTATTTTATAAGCTATCACAAGTTTTTTTAAAATTTTGTATTGACACGTTGGTACCTAACTAGAATTAAATTTAAACATAGCCTAATATATAAAACATTTAAAAAAATATGTTATAAATAATAGTTATTGTGAAAAATTTTACATATACAATCTTCTGTAGCTTTTTATTTTATACATTAAAAACCCCAGAACGTGTTTCATCCTTACACCCACCTTACAAAACTATATTTTAATACTTACAATGAACATTATAATTTTTTTAATGTAACTACTACTAAAGACATGCCAACCCTTGTATGAACTCCTTTAGACTTAATACATTTTATAATTTTATGAAAACTCAAATTTGTTATCATTAAGCTAAACACATATTAGAGAGCACTTAAACAGGCAAAGCCTATTATTGATCAGATAAATTGATAACAGAATATAAAAATATAAATTAACTTTTTTTTAATAAGTTGATATGGTTTTGCTTATAATTCTCTTTTATAACATCATTTCTTGCAAATATTTCTAGTTATCAGTGTTAAGGCATAGATTCACATTTCATATCCTTTATCGGATGTGTACGATAATTTTCTAACATTGCTATCATACAAAAACACAAATTTAACTATAAAATATCTGTGATACATTTATTTCTGAAACATACAGTTACTTCTTGGATTAGTGGAGAGTAACTATTAAGATCACTATAAAAAGATAAATACTTTCTAAATCAAGTAGTTCCACCAGTTATAGTCTTGTCTCCTTCCTCTTCTCCAAGTACTATAAAGGTCATTTTGCCTTTAGGTGGCTGCTTTGGTCAGCGAAAAAGTATAAATTGCTGTCAGGCCTTGCAGCTTAAATAACAATGGTCTTTGTCGTTTTCCAGGGCTACTACTCTATTGGGTCTAAACTTATACTCTTTTACACTTCACTTGCAACCACCCTTTGTCATGTCAATAAGAAATAGGGGGTACAGGGGGCACACACACTTCTTATCTCTTGGTAAAGAGGAAAGCTTGTTACTAGTTCTCATATATCTTAAAGATTTTCTGCTCTAAGCCTATCAAAAATTAATGTATTTGTTAGAGAAAGGGTAAAAATCCAAAGCCCTTTTTCATCAATCCTAGTCTCTTAGCTCCTCAAATCTGCTTAAAAAGAGGTTAAAGATGAGCTAAATTCACATTTTAACACTTATTTATATTAATAAAACTCAAAATTATATAGTGTTTAAGGAAAAAGAGTCCTTTTGGAATATTTCAATTTTATTTTTGTGTGAAACCTTCAAGGATTAAATATTGTGTTAGAGTTGAATGTCTGTTGGGCAATTTTTCGCTTACCAAGGCGGCGGCCTGAAGAGAATATTACTGGCTGGGTAATGTATTTTATAAGATAACACAAGTTTTATTTTGGTCACTATCAATAATAAAATGAACAGTAATATTTTTCTTTTGTCTAATATAATATATGTCCTTAGAGGATTTAACTTGAGAAAGTAATGTCAATTTTTTACAAAGAAAGAGATTAAAATTAAATGTAAATATGAAATAAAAAGTTTAATTTTAACTCAAACGTCCAATAAAATGTTAACAAACTCATTTGAAAATAAGGTGCTAAAAGCAAGCTATACATTTATTTAAACACTATACAACAGCTATTCACATAGCTTATACTGTGCCTTGAAAGACCTTTAAGAGAATATAAAACATATATTTTGGGTTAAGCAACATTGTCAAAAGTATACTATATTAGCTTTCGTAAGTTTTAATTGACACTACATGTTAAAAGTAAGCTGCAGAGCACATAAGATATATTAATGATTAGGAGTAGATCTAGTAACTTTTAGAAAAATTAGAAAAGGTTAATCAACCGACAGATAGAACACAGCAATTGCAAGGGAGGCCTTATAACACATATTTACAAATAATTACTGTGTAGCTACCAAGGTTATAAAGTTTTTGCATCATCCAGGACATCTTGAAGCAATACTGATAGAAGATTAGTTCTAACTTATATATTAAGAAAAGATATTTCATCTCAAAACAATCTACTAAGAATATACCAGATATATTAAAAGCTACATCCATATTACATAACAAAGTTGAGTTTTTGCCTTTTGTTTAGAATAAAATAACGGAAGAAATAAAGTAAAATTGGTTTAACTGTTTGGCTTGGAAAACGTGTATTATTACAAGGAATGCTAGTATTTTTTTTAAATGCACCACTGCACTTAACCAGGTTAACTATGTCCAAGAAACATTTTCCTCCAACATTTAATAGACTAACTAGAAAGCTGCAATAATGAGATTTTCAATAACATTTAAAATATAATATAGATATATCTAACAGTTTCTGAATGTAATGTAGAACTCAAATATTCATGAAAGAGACAATGTTTTAAAACAGTCTCACACTGATATTTTGTATAGAATAAAATTTAAATAAAGTACTTTAATTCTGATTCTGTCCATATCAATAAATTATGTTTTAAAACATATTTTAATTGGTTTATGACTTCTTAATTATGTTTAGAACAGACATCTTTGTGTTGTTTCAATAGTCGTGGCAAACTATATTGCGGCGGTAATATTCTGATAAACCTGAGAGATTATGCGCTTATAGAATAAAAACAAACTTTTTGCTTGTGTTCTAGAGTGACTTTGAAGTTTTGATTTATCTTATTTATACATTGATTAAAAAAAAAGTGACCCAAACTATGGCTAAATGCCACTCTAAAAGATTTGAAACATTTAATTTGAATTAAAAGTCCATTTGGTTAAGAAAATGTTATAAATACTAAATATTGAGTATATATTAAAACAACGTGTCTTTGGTGTGGATCCAGATTAGTATATAAATGTGTGCTGTATATATATATATAATTTCCATAGTTCCCGTTACTTATTGCTAAAAATAAATTGCCTTTGAAGGCATACTTTAAGAGGTATATATGATTTTGTTTGTGCCTACTGAAAAGTAAAGTCAGACCTTGGTAATACAAAATATTGAGTTTCCTGGTTAGAGCGAATACTTTTTGAGTATTGAACAGTTTTTTTTTTTCATACTCTAGCCAAAATGATTCATTGCCTGGAACTTGTTAGTTCTTCAATTGTTTCTTGTTCTTGTAGCCATACGAATTGATAACTGTAAAAGAAGAAGTCATAGGTGACTGTAGATTAATGGCAATGTTTTGTTAATAGTGTGGCTTGTCAGTTCTGGCTGTGAGCATTTGAAAAATATCCAACCTATGTAAACAAGGTGAAAAAGGGTGAATTTTAAGAATCTACCCAAGTAGAGGGATAGAAAAGGGGAGTGGGAGGAAACAGGTTGGGATTAAGCCCAGACCTAGAGAGTCTGGTCGGGTACACTAACTGCGAGTTAACATGGCATTAACCATGTACCATACATACAGTACTCAAGAGTTTAACTCCTCCAAAAATTGTTATTAATAATACACTATCACCCACTTCAGTGAAGGGAGTCACTCTAATAATAAACTAAACTGTTAATTAGGAGTTTTGGGTTCAAATCTCAGTGAGAAAGGTTTTCTTAAATTATTTTCCATTCTCTCTTCCTGCAAATGCTGGTATACTTCTTCTAAATTCAATCTTCCTCATCCTTAACACATTAGTTTTATTAGTACATATAAGGAAAAAAAAATTCTGGTCAAATTCCACTAAGCCCATTTGATAAATATAGGGTACAGGGGAAAAAGGCGGAAAGTCCAATATTAACTCAAATTGAGTTCAATCATAAAACCTTTCTAAAGCACTTTAAATTATAACATTTTAGAAAACATTCTAAAAATAATCTTTCGTAAGGAGTTTAGAGTATGTTATAATAACAAAGACTACAATAAGAAATAAATTGAATGTTAAAGGTTGAATAGACGAAAATGATGTAAATGTGTGATCAGTTTAATAACAGAGATTGAGCAATATACTAAAGTAAACAATGATATGGGATAGAAAGTGGACTAAAAATATTATCATTGTTTACTTTAGTATATTGCTCAATCTCTGGTATTAAACTGATCACACATTTACATCATTTTCGTCTATTCAACCTTTAACATTCAATTTATTTCTTATTGTAGTCTTTGTTATTATAACATACTCTAAANACAGAGATTGAGCAATATACTAAAGTAAACAATGATATGGGATAGAAAGTGGACTAAAAATATTATCATTGTTTACTTTAGTATATTGCTCAATCTCTGGTATTAAACTGATCACACATTTACATCATTTTCGTCTATTCAACCTTTAACATTCAATTTATTTCTTATTGTAGTCTTTGTTATTATAACATACTTTAAATTATGTTTAAAAGAGGTATCTCCTATTTAAATTAATTTAAAAAAAAGTATTTGCTGGGGTCCTTATGGGCTTTCGCGATATTGACGTTGCTGTCCTTGAAAATATATTGTGTAACTTGGCTTTCCCTCTTTTCTCCCTCTACCTTTCAAATATAAAATAACTGTTGAGATTACCATATGTAGAAAATAGGAAGGAACGCTCGATTCCTTGAACTCCATGTTATTCAAAATTTATCTTGATAATTGTAAAAATCTCGAATACAATAATTATGAAAACCTTGACTTAAAAAACAATTTTAAGCAATTGATAAAAGGTTATTAAGACTTGTAATGTCATGAGAATAACAAAAACACCCATAAAAAGGACAAAATAAAATTGTTTTAAAATAATTGAGTTACTAAAAAAAAATTAACTTTGTTTATATGACATAAATGACATGACAAACAAGATATCATTTGTCAGTGGCCCCAAGTTTTCTATGACTTTTTTTTTTTTTTTTCAAATTAAATTTTAAAAATTTTCGCTTAAACCAAAATTGTACATTTATAAAGATTTGAATATATATTTGAGATTCGAAAGAAAATTTAAGATTTGGATTCGAGAAATATATAATTCAACACATCTCTAGTAGAAAATCATACTTAGCATATCTACTGAGGTAATACGTTAATAATCTAGTTTAATCAAATAAAGGTTTTAGTAATACTATGGACCTTAACTTGTGCTCCCTTCCATCCCACCTTAACAAGGAAATGTACCAACCTTCGTATTCCTTATCCAACAAAATCAGCAGTTGTAGCCACTGAGGACCGGTGATCCTAGCAATTTCCAGAGTTCCCCCATAACATTCTGGTAAGCACTTGGGACTAAGGTGATTGTGGAGAGAATCTCTGTCCGTGCCGTGGAAGATTATCTACAGTACAATAACAATATTAATGGTTTAGAGGGCAAAAGAGCACACACCCCTTCTTTTGGGAAAAATATCTATTGTGACAAAATAGCACATATGTTCTTTTGGGAAATATATCTCTGGTAACAAAAATACTACTAAACATTGCAATTAATCATCTTAAACACATTAAAGTACTGGACATATGAATATTATGTTTATTCACTTGGATCAGACAGTAGTAATTACTCAACCAGCAAACCAAATATAATAGGTACCTTGTTCACTTCACGCCATGCTGGTTGACACTTCCTATCATATCAATAAAAACTAAGAAAATCAACCAACACTCTAAATGAATGTATATTGTTCATACAAATTTAATTTAACATTTAATTGTTTAAGAAATGGAAAATTAGGTTGGGTTTGTTTTTAATTTATAAAATATCATATAAGAACAGGGAGTCCATAGACCTGGAAAAAAAAGGGATTGTCTCGCAGGATTTGTTAAAATTTATGAAACTTTTACAAACTGGTATTACTTTTAAAAAAACAAACTTAACTACAATACTAAAAAAAACATATTCCCCTCCCCCTGCTCCCCCCAATAAATACACATTGTGGGATGAATCTCTTTTAACACAGTTGTTCTAGTTGAACATAGTAATCTCAATTCTCAAAGTAAACGTGTAATTTTAATGTCGTGTTTCCAACCCTCTACTGTGCTTCTTAAGCCAAAGTTGAGTCATGTTATGTGCATGCGTGGGAATTTTATAACGTTTTATATTATAGGAAGAAGAAATAAAAAAATAATTTGTTCCACAATTTTAAACTGTAAATGTGAAAAGAGGGTTTTCCTTTTAAAGATCTACTAAAAAAAATTTAAACCATAATGGTGTAAGGTAATTTTTGTTAATGGCTCAATATCTCACTGAAATCTAGTTTAGTTCTTACTATCCAATAGCCCATCATTTTAAGCAGAAATCTTTTAACCTTTTCATAGAGTGACACAATTTCAAAATATGTATGTGTCTAAAAATTTTATTATATTCAATTGTAATCTTAATAAAATAATGTCTGTTAATATACACTAGAATAATGATTATCCGGCCTTCAATTATCCAGCCCGCTTCTTGGTGTTAAAAAGTGAGTCTTAAAATAAACAAACCTGTAAACATCAACTATAAAACATTTACTGAATTTATAATGTAATCCATTTGACGCTCTATTTTCACTTGTCATTCTTCTTTGTAGCCTATTTTCCATTTCCAAAATAAAGTACTCTATAGTAAAGATTTTAAAATTTTATTTATTTTTTTACTGTCCACCTACAATTACTGTAATACTATTTTACATAGTAATAATAAGATGGGCAGATTCTATTAAAACAAAATTAAATGTTCTGTGAAAATTAAAAAAAGTAGGTAAGCCCATACTGAAAATTATTTACACTCGGATTCTGTACTATCTGGCCCAAAATGCCGCCACCTTAGGCCAGGTAATTGCGACTCTAGTGTACATAATATGTTTATATATAGAGAGAGAGGCCTGAAAAACATTGGTTTTGGAAAACCTGTAGAATTCGAAGAATTAAAAAAAAATAGTTTGGCTGGACAGTGGACACCTTGAAAAACTAATTATTTTTAAATCATCACTTTAAAAAAATATTAATCTTAGAGCAAACGTGATCTTACCCTAGACCGGAGTTTTTCCCTTAAGAAAGGCTTGAAGAGTTGAAACACCATATTGAAGATGTAGGGCTGGTTGATGATGTGAATACCCTTTATTCTCAATGGAATGCTATCCTAGAATTGTTATGATCAACATACATGATACTGATCATAAGGAAACAGTAGAGCTACACTTCTATTATCAAAGGAAGAACCTTTAAAAAAACATAAATATATATATTTTTTCTGTTAACAATATAAACAGCTTTAGTGGTTGATTTGTCTTAACTAAAACGTAACTCTCGCAATAGGCAGGACTGTTGATAATGGAGAGATCAGGGTTTGAATACCGGTCAGGTGTACTAAGGGTGTTTTTTTCTATAAATAGTTTTCCACTCTCCATTCACATAAATGTGGGTACACTTCCTCTAAAAAAACCTTCCTCATTCCATACATATTAGCGTAATTATAATGTGTGCATACAACTCAAATGGTTAGTAAGACACTGTATAGGACACCGAAACTACAATGTTAACATTTTATTAAATTATTAGTATTATTTTATAGGTATTTCAAAAGTTACAGCTGCAGATCACATGACTTAACGTATTATTATATGAAAGTAGATATAGTAACTTTCATAGGCTCTTCCTATGTTTAATTTTGAATCTTAAAATCAAAATATTATACTTATATATGTATCAGGCTGGTTTATTGATACATGTTGATATACAATCTTTATTCCATTTGAATGCTGATATAGGTACGATTTTAAAACTTAGTCTAGTCTTATTTTCATAAATTACATAGTTTCAGTTGCCAATAGATAACATAAATTAGGATTATTATATGGCTGGTAACCTGGTCAAATGTTCAATGTTAAAAAATATACAAGTTGACTGACCTATGTTAAATAACTTTACCATGAGCCACCGACGGTAGAATCACCATTTACATCACCATCCCCTTATCACCTAACCACCCCCCAAATTAATTTCTGGGTATGACCCTGTTGGGCATTATGCTCTAGTAATCTTGCCCATAACAACCCATCTCGAAAACTAACTGGGAAATAAGAAACAAAAATCATCAAAGAACCAAAAATCGCATAGTATGGTAAGTTTTCAATATTCTTCACTCGACATGAAAAAAATTGAAATCGGTTAATAGTATTTTTAATTTTAAAATAAATATTTTTAAATTTTGTTATATAGGTACCTATATATATATTTTTTTAATTTGTTAAAATGTTTTCACAGGTCTCCTAAAGTATAAGATACCAAAATAAACCATTTGTTTATAGCTGTATTAACTTCCAAAGCTAGGAGCTATTTGTGGGGTGATTGGGAGATTGTTACAATAATAAAAAGTGTATCAGGGATAATCTTGATATATATAATTTTTTTCACAGGATGAAGGAAGAAAGTACCTGCAACCAGTCAACAATCCTCTTGGCGAAAGGTGGGGTGAACTGCCACACTTGCTGGAGGGACAGACCATCCATGTCGAACACGACGACAGCCCCACAGATCTGGGATTCGGGTTCCATCATGGCGGCTTCAACGAATAGTACGCAGCCCTTGAACACTTCGTCCAGCGACACCTTATTGTGCTTCCACTTTTCTGCACAGATGACATCATAATGAGTGCAACTCAAAAAGTTACCATACACATGCGGAGTGTACAGCCAAAGGGACAAAGCTGTTAAGACTTGCATTTCGCTTTCTCACCACCTACAGGAAGATTGTGGTTTGAATCCTGACTGGATTTGCTAGAGGTAATTCTCAACACATAGCTTGTTACTATGATTTTCCCATACTCTCTCGACTAATATGGGTGGGTACACTTCTTAAAATAAAATTAGCCTCCTCATTCCCAGCGGGTAATAGTGTTGGTGTTAAGAAGTAAAAACTTGCTTTGCATAGACTCATTTATCTTATACACAAACAAGATGTATTGGATAAGCTGTAAATACTTATAATTTCTTATTTTTGTTTTAAGTTTTTGAGGAGGGTGAAGAAGGCATTTGTTGATGACTATGCTACATAATTTTTGGCACTTTATAACCCTTATTTTCCTCGTCTATATTGCATAGCATTTCCTATTTTTACAGTATGATTCTTAAATGTATTTATTTCACTGTTCACAAAAAAAAAAAAACTACCTAGCATTGGTACAATAAAATCATTCATTTGTCTTCAAGAAATGTCAAACACAAGGCCGTATCCAGCCAGTAATTCCAAGGGTTGGGGGGGTGGGGGGGGGACACACACACACGACATATCCCCCAATTGGCCGAGGCTAGAAAAAAAATTCAAAGTGATAAACAGTTCTAGAGGATCTTTGAAATGCTTTTTACTGTTACATAGCCTCCTAATTTGTACTTGTACATTAATGTTGATATTGTTTGAACTATAAATAAAGCCATATATATTTTGTTCATAAAACTTCAGGGGGGTGTGGGGGGTTGAACCCCCAAACTCTCCCGATTACCGATTATGGCCCTAGCTGAATGCATACTGTTTTGGTTAATTAATATAGTTGTCAATACACTACCACAAAACATAATTATCTCTCTCTCTCTCTCTATATATATATATATATAGGAATGCCAGGCCTCCACCGTGGTTCGGATTCCACGTTAAACTGTAGTTCCTTAATTTCATCTCACAATCACCCTACCATTACATATTAGCGTAAGAACGGGTAGTAAGACGCGGTGCTAATAATAATAATAATTATATATATATATATAATAATAATAATGATATATATATATATATATATATAGACAGAAAAGTACTGACTCACTGACTGGCTCATCAACGCCCAGCCCAAACCCTTAGACCTAGACAGCTGAAGTTTATCACAGAGGTTCCCTTTATGGTGTAGACAAGGAATAAGGCCGGATTTTTGAAATTCGCATGGGATAGGGAATAAAGAGGTTTATAATTAATATCTAGTTTCAAAGATATGGGCGAAGCCATGGGCAAATGCTAGTTAATGATAAAAGGACAAAATCACACCTTGTTGTGGAAGCCTCCTTCTAATAAAAAGGCTTATATTTTAGGGATGTACCTTTATTATAAATGACACCTGTGATTGTTTTAACTAGGTGTTGGGTGTTGTTTTTTAATGTAAAGTGTTGAGCTTTTTATTACAATGCCTGTTTTTCAACAATGAATAGGCCTAATGTTAAATATACACTTATGTTTTTGGAAAAAGAAAGTTTAATTAAAAAGAAAATATATCTACACAAGATTAACAGACATGGAATATAATAAGATAGTTATTAACTTGTTAAAACTAATGTAACCTGGAAGGTATTTTTAAAGAAAATTACCTTCAAAACCATTATGCAGTTTTTAATATATCTTGAAATAATTTGTTATTGTGAAAATTTTGTCTTTATAAGAACTAATTTAAAAAAGGTAATGAAATGGTATGTTTCAAGGCAGTATAATTTTGTAAAGAATGGTCCTAACAATATGATATTGTTTAGTAAAACTAAATTTGAAAATGAGGCTAATCAGTTGATGTCCTGGATGGTCTGGATCGAAGAAAATACACGGTAAGACCAGTATTTTTAACTTTTTGTAGCAAATAACTTGTTTTGACTAAAATAAATAAAATAATGTCTCCATAGACATGTTTGATTTCAGTTTCTACACATTGTAATATAAATAGTATTTTTATTATATGTCATGAACACAATTAAATTTAATGAGAAACTTTTTATATTAAGAGAAAACATTATCATTAAATTTTGGAATGGCCATGACAAATATTCAAGCATTTTATGTTAACAAATATAGTAAATAATTGAACTAAACAAATCTACGGCAGGGCGCCCACTGAGATGACGAGCGTGTGGTCTGGTGGAGTCTGTATGGCATGTGGCGTGAGGGGAGCACATGTAAATTAATAGGATAGCACCCACTAGATAGGCGCTGAAGTGGTGTGGCCTGTCACGTGTGTCATGGCGCCATGCACCCGCCACTAGGCTCCGACATGTTTAAACTCGTGTGGCAGCCGTATGGTGATTGCTATACGCCTGTCGCTGTGTAGTGTACTGTAGTTGGTTATTGGACCATATTTTTGTTCTTAATTTTGTTTGCGAGTTTTTTTTTTCAATGTGGGACAATCCAGAATTTAATATTAAGTTTGTGGAACTGGTGGAGAGTTTATCCTGCTTTTAATACATCAATAATGATGACTACCATCGAAATAAAATACTGGAACGAGCTTGAAGCAAGATTGCAAAATATATTGGAGTAGGAGGTAAGAAAAATAAAGTTTAATTTAAATTTAAAGACAATTCAAGAATGTATAATAATTTTATGTCCGTAGGCACGTGTGGTTTGTTGTTGGCAAAGATGGCCGTATCAACTGGCTTTACACCATATTGTCACCACTTGAAATTCACAGCCACATGTGTGCCATACCAACACCACATGCCATATAGACATGTTCGCCATCTCAGTGGGCCTACGCAAATAATATTTTATTTATTATGCCCAAAACATTTTTTATATCTATAAAGGAAAAAATGCCTGCCTATAACTTTACTTCCTCTCTATTTCATCTTGAACTGTTTTTACCAATCTACTTTTATTCAAGTTTCCTATTTGATTGTTTAGCCATAAATCGGCTCCGGCTAAAAGATATTCTTACTTGATAGCTATCATTTTTTTTATCACCGCATCTTAGTACCTGTTCAGGTTATATGCATATATGATAATTACTCTGATAGGTTAGACATGAGGAAGGAAGCGTTTTAGAGGTCATCTATCTGCATTTGTGTGGAAATAGAATGGGAAAACATTTAGGAAAAACCACCTTCATTAGACCCGACCAAGGTTCGAACCCTAATCTCCCCGTCATCAGCAGGCTAGTACAACTACTAAGAGTGATGCCTTAGATCATTCGGCCACTGAATTTAGTTACAGCTGTAATTAAAATACTCACTCCCCAGTTCCAGTAAAAGTATTCTTCTTCCCAGTTGATCTCGTTTTGGTAGCACTGTTAGTATGTTGTGCTCGAACAAATTCTTCTCTCTGCTGGGTTTCAAGTCTTCATATACATTGCTATGCTTCACTTTGAACTGGTAATACCGCTTTATCTGCAAAACAATCGATATAATTGTGAGGGTTGGATTATGGAGCGGCAGCTGAGAATGCATCCATCAAACTGTTGCAAGCCTCGACTCTGATGAAGATAGTCGCGGAATTGTACCCTTTCCTATCAAGTGCATTCAAAGTGGCTTGATCTAAGGGATAAGCGATGAAGCCATTAGTTTTTTAGTAGTTGCACTTGCATTAGCACAGGAATAGGATTGGTAAATCACACTCCAGTGCAACTGGCCGGGATTAAAACCCTGACCTCCTTATAAATAGTAAACAAGTGCATTATGAGGAATGCCTTTGGACATCTGGCCATCATTGCGAGTAGCCGTGTCTTTAAACATTGCCCAGTTATCTCTAAGATAGTTTAAATTTTTAGTCTGGTCTGGGTCGAAGCTTCCTAATTATCATGTGTGAAAGTTTAATAAGGAAAGATTATTATAATTTTGTGAGAAATCTATCAGAAGAAAGTAATAAAATAATTAATCAGAATAAAACTTGTTACTAAATGGTTAAAATATACATACAAAGCAATAGAGTAATTTTCAATAGTGAAAAGTCATAAAAATGTATGTGTTAGTTAAAGAGCCTTTATTACGTTACAAACATCATAATACATACTAAAACAATAATTAGGCTCTTATTAAATCTTTTTTGAGGAATGATTATATACACTCAATTTAATAAGAGGCTAAGTATTGTTTTAGTATGTATTATGATGTTTGTAACTTAACAAGGGCTTTTTAATCTAAATATTCATTTTTGTGACTTTTTCAATAGGTACTTGTCATAAATTACTCTGTTGCCCTTTATATATATATTTTGACTGCTTTTTTACTATTACATAACTACTTATTAACAAGCTTTACTCTAATTTGTTTGTTTTACTACTTTCATTTGATTGATTTATCAAAACATTAAAACACACGTAGGTACTATGTCAAGACTTATTTTAATTTTAGTCCTGTTACATTACATTAAGAAGTGTCAGTAGCTTAAGCCTATGTGAAACTTCAAAATAGTGAATCCGAATCTTGCAAGATTCTGATTCGATCTAAAATTTCGAATCTTAATGGATCCCATATTTGTTTTGTCTAGCTCATCAGTTTTGTGGTAGAGTAAATATAGAAATTAACTTGAGTTCCAGGTCATAAAGGAAAGACTTGAGGTTAGTTGTTTGTCACAGTGAATATCTTTTATTTAAAAAAAAATCTAAGCCCACTTTTTAGTTAATATTAACCAACCTTTGCACTATGAGTGGAAATGTAGTGTGATCTTTGATTGATTTTTCATCTATTTTATTAAACCTAGAATGTGTATCAACATTTTTTCAAATATTTTATTATTGAATTTGATTCAGAAACTTAACATAGTAAAATATTTAACCCAGATTCATTTGAAACATTATCATAATAATGAATCAAATAGCCAAAGCTATTATTTATGCTTTTTAGTGAGGATTACTCCATCTAGATATCATATTCTGAAATTTGAAAAATTACACCTGGACATGAGAATCGAACCCGGGACTTTTAGTTAAGCTTAGTAAAAAAAATCACACATTTGTTGCCGACGATTTCCGCACGTTCATCATAGACTCTGCCTTAAAATATGAGTGAAGAATGACCATGGGCACGAGACGAATCCTGGATAGCTCAGTGGTAAGAGCATTGGCGTTCTAAGCCAAAGGTAAAGTCCCGGTTTCGATTCCCGTGACCAGGTGTCATTTTTCAATTTTAAGAATATGATTATCATAGTAAGCCTAAAATAAATTATTTTATTTAGATCAGAACCTATTTTTTTTTAAATTAATAAAATATTTTAAGCATGGAATCCGATTAGGATTCGATTCAATTCGCATTCGACTTGAAATCTTGTTTAAGCATGAGACTCGATTTGAGTCAGTCAGGCTTTGGATTTGATTCAAAATTGAAAATTATGGACTTGCACAGGAGTAGAGTAACTACATTTGTTTTAAGATCCTTTAGAAGCAATAATGATAATAATAGTTAGGGACATACTAATATATTAAATTACCCACAGGGGAAAGACAACCAATCTATTAAACATAACACATGGCCACAGTTGACAAAGTCAAGAATTTGAATCCAGGTTTGGTACGATAAGGGGAGGAGTTCAACATAATGTTACTCGCTTTGGTTTTCAAATACTCTTGCCATGATAAATCTGGTTAATTTCTTCCTTAGCCCTCTACCCCTCAGAATAAATGGTTGGTAAATCTTATGATAAGAATAAAACTAAAAAATGAAAGCAGTAAATGCTTGAATTTTAGAAAAGATTAACAGGTAAGAGTTTGAAAGATGCTCTTTTGATAGGCTCCCCCCCACTTCACATTGGATGCCAAGAATAATCACCAAACCGACAACATACATTTAAACCGATGATTTCAAAGATACTAATTGTAAATTTAATATTTAATGACTTAGTTGCCACATTACGAATACTCGATACTGTCCCATTATCATATGAAAGACCTTTATCCGACAACTAAGAAAAGTTAAATCTATTTTAACATATTCATATGTTAAATCATGATTGTTATCTGCAACGGACACTTTTCATAGATTTTTATCAAAACATATAAAATAACAATAATATAAATATTAAAATGTTATCTATTTTGTCCATGAAAAAATTTGCTTTTTACTTTATAAGAGGTCCTTTCCTGTGAAAATGGGACTGTACTTACCCGTTGGTCGAAACTTACCAGATCAAAAGCGCTCTCTGGGTAAAACTTGCAAGGTCTCAAGAAGCGAATCAACCAGGTATCATTATCATCCGGCGTGTGTAAGTCAGCTTCCTCTGAAACAATCAGAGTGGATTGCTGCCTTTGAATAACATAATAAAGGTGAAAATAAAATAAAACTTTATCAAATAAATATTAGTTAAAAAGTAAGGTAATACATTTTTTTTAAATATCTTATAAAACGTTTTAGATTTAGAAAAGATGTATATTTTACAAACAATTCAAATAGTAAAATGGTGAGTTAAATGTGTTAACTCATTTTGGGTACATTTATTTAAATATTTTCAAGATAATCTTTATCAAAATTTGTTAAATATTTCATCAGTATATTGCTCTAATTTTAGAATACTCACTGGAGAATTCGGAGAACTATTTGTTGTAATATAATATATTTATCCTCCCTAAATATGGATTGGTCACATGTCATTAGTATCAATGCTCTATTTAAAATAATGTATAATTCTCAAAAACTGGGTCAATGTCCTTTGAGTCCTCAAATTCTTGGATATATTAGATGAAAGAAAGATTTTTTTATTAAATATAACTTCTATTTATGATGCACATTGATGGCTTAGCACAGCATTCTTTAGTGGAAAAACTTAGCAATCAAACCCCAAACTATTTATTTACAACTAAAATTTGAATATGAATTTACATCATAACTTAAAAAATAAAATTATTGTGAACTATTTTTTTAAATTGAAGAGAAAAAAAAATTAAACCAATGTGGGAAAGTTAACTACTTATGCTTTAATGTTTTATAAAAATTTAAATCCAATATTTGAGATGTGTAGGTAGAATTAATAATTGGATTTAAGAAAGGGTGAAATTATATCACATCACTCAATTAATAATTCGAGGGGTGTTAGCTTTGTGCTAAAACTTTTGTCATTGTTTCAATATACAGTTGGTACACTTACTTCTCAACTCCAGACACAAAGCTGTGGAACCATTGTCTTGTGACGTTAAGTTATGTAAAAACGGCACCTTTTCTTAAGATTCTTAGTTTCTGTTACCCTTATTTTAATATAATTAAGTTCTTGATGTTAATGTGTAAAATAAACTTTATTTTCTTATCTCAAATAATGGTTAGTGTATAAAAAAATACTTTCATAAAATTTCAATTTTTTTTAAGTTAAAGTTTGAAATGCTAATAAATATCAAGAAAGAAAAAAGTTACAAAAGTATGAAAGAAGGCGCTCAGGACGAGGAAAATGGAAGAATTATGGTTTATACCGGTCTCAGGAGTGATTCACAAAAGAAGAAGAATTAAGATAAGGAAAAATGCAGCTTCCATGAATTTTTGTCTGTTAGCTTTTTTTTAGCATCGCATCTTACTACTCATTCGGGTTACACACTTATGTACTAATTATGCTGATGTCTTTAGGGATTAATAAGGTTATATTTATAGGAAGTATATTTGTGTTGAGGGAGAGTGGGAAATTATTTTATTAAATCACCCTTATTAAAACTGACTGAGATTCAAACCTCGATCTCCCCATCATTGGCAGTCAAGTCTACTGTAAGAGTAGTGCCTTAGACCACTCGACCATTAAAGTGGGTGTCTGTTAACCATATACTTTCAAGTTCCAAGACAATTTCTGTACACAATTCATGTGATAGGAGAGGCACCAAAATGTAAGTTCGTATGGGCCCCACCAAAATATCCTCGAGATGGTCATGGGTGTTAGGTGTTTCTAATTAAGAGCGAACTTAATTATCTTACCTTTAAGAAGATCTCTGAGAACTGACAAAGCGTTGTGAACTATGTCTGGAGTCTCTCTCAACTCTTTCCTTGCAATCTCTTTGGTGTCCGGGCTGAGTTCATCCAGTTCTAAGGACAGTTTGAAGTCTCCTAGCTCGATAACTGGTAACTCCTTTATGTTGGATAGCATGTTCTTCAATTCTGCAAGAACACAACATTCGTTAGTAGGGAGTCAAACCAGAACAAATATAGGAAATTAAAAGTTAGAATTAAGGGGAAAGAACCTTAAAAATTAATTGCTTTAGAACTGGAATTAGAATCAGTATATAACTAAGATTCATAAAGGTTCTAATCGGTTACTAAATAATTTTTATAATCTCAGTTTATTTCTTGAACTTAATTTTATTGTTTTGAAATACGGTTTTTTCTTTTTCCTTTTGTTGGATTTTTTGGTCAAAGTCGTTTGTATTCCTTTGTATTTTTTAATTTTATTTTGTGGGTAGATAACTTTTAATTTGCTGTAAATAATTTTAATGTATTTTTTTATTTACAAAGTTGATAACACTAGGAGTATCCTATAACTATTAAATAAAATGTAAAAAAACCAGAACCTAATTAAGAATCAAACAGATAAGGAACTTTTCTCTAACCAAAACCTTAAAGTATTTACTGGAAGAACCTGAACAAGAATTAAGACAAATTAAAATATTTCAGTTTGTATCCTGTTTGTTAGTATTTTCGACAGTGACACAGTGTACATTCACATTTTCATAGAAAGAGTTTTATATGAAAGCTAGAAAAGCTACTAGATTAACTTTCAACCTTGAGTGAATAGTAACCCTTAGCACTGAAAAAAATCATGGATATCTCAGTGGTAGAACATTGACGCGCTAAGCCAGAAGGTCCCGGGTTCAATTTCAGTGTCATTTTTCAACCAATTTAAATTAATTAAATACTAAATAGTGTCTTCACCATCAACTAGATTTGAACCAAGATCCTATGTACACTTGTGGGCGACTATTTTTTAACTCTTAATTATGAGGATGGGCATTAAATTGCTTACATTAAAAAAACACACATAAAAACGCCCTTAAACTGGAATATTCATTTTTAGCTCCCAGGATACTTTAGAGGGGAAGATTTATAGGGAGTTTGTTCAGGAGATGATTTAACAACATTCAAGTAAAGACAAAACGCTCACTAAAAAGTACAAAGTGACCGACTCTACTAACAAAACCAACAGGTGTAGCTTGTAGGTCATCTGAGGTTACACGAGAAGGGAAGACAGGTGCACACAATCCTATTTTTTCGTACTTTTATGGGGGGGAGGGGGAGGCGTGTCTTAATACCGTTTGGGATATATAAGCACATATATATTAATCCTATGAGGTTGATGAAGTTAGAATTTAGAGGTAATGTACCCACATTTGTGTATAGAGGGCGTGGGAAATCATTCGGGTGGGGGAAAACACCTCATTACACCCAGCAGTGAATTAAACCACAATCTCCCAATCACCAGCAAACCAGATTACATAAGATTGAGATTCTAGTCCGTGGGCCCACTTTTGAGGGTTTTGTGCATATCATTACACATATGTACTAGAGATGAGAAGATGCACCCGAATCAACGTGGATAGAGAGTGGGAAATAATCGAAGACAAACTACCCTCAGCACACCCGAATGAGAATCTAACCCCAGCCTCCTCATCTCCGCCAAATAAGACTGAACTAAGTGGATGCCCTAGCCCACATGTCTACCGGGTGGATCAATAGCTGAACCTATCATGAAAATATGTCAAGTCTTTACGCAATAGATATTCCATAAACCCACACATGGCCAAAGGCGTCAGTCTAGTATTGTCCGCTTTGCTGGTGACGTTGTGGTTTTGAATCCCAGCCGGGAACTCTGAGGTGGGTTTTTTTTCTGAATAGTTTATCACACTATCCACGCAGATTCCGGTACACTTCTCAAGTATACCTTACTCATCCCAACCTCCCATTAGTATAAATAAGAGGATAACTCGGGCGGGTAATAAGACGTGGAGTATGGGGGAAAAAGTCGACTGTGTCATGTACAGAAAAATATACGTCCGTGTGGGAACGGGTCATAAAAAAAAACCTGCTCTGTGAGGATCCGCTGACATTTCTTGTCCCTTTTTCCTCATCAGTCATCAAACTAAAGCTACTATCACATGACACTTGTTTGTACTAGAAATCAAGGGTGCTAACTAGCGCCTAGATACCTGTTTACTAGCTAGTACAATAGGAACGGGACTAGAATATTCACACGCTGCTAGTTTGGTACTAGGTTCTAGTGCAAATATCTATGGAACATCAGAGATTAATTTCGGGTGTAGCAGCTGCATTAATTATTAATAATGATATTGAAAATTATGAGAGGAAGCGTAGGAAAAGAATGTGGACACGGGACTGGCTGGAAAGACGAAATAATGGTCGCGTGATGCTTAAAAATTATACATTCGCGGTGACACAAACGTTTAGTATATCCCTAAATTTGTATTCATTTATTTACGATTTTGTCAGAGGCCCCTAAGCCCATGGGTGTCCAAGTACAGTATCCTTGATACACAAATGTTCTTTTTTTAGGCCTACGCACACTTTATATTCTAAAAAAACAGCATGCTATCAAGTTTATTTAGATTAAAAATGGTCTGGAACACAGTTTATCGTTTTTAGATGACATGCTTTTAATTAAATATATTGTCATATTGTGGCAATTTGGTATTATATAAACAAGGATGTTTAGAATAATTTTCTGCCAACAACAAAATCACATCCGATGACTATGTTGGCACCATTTCTACCATTTATCTACACACAGTCTCAGCGCGCATTGATTGGTCGAATTACACAGACTAGTGTCGGAACTAGTACGAAAATATCACCTGTTCTATACTCACAACTAGTATGGTGGCCAGTACCAAGTGGCAGAACCAGTATACTTTTTCTGATCCACACGACGCTAGATGATGACGTGTTAGCTAGCTCACTGGATTTCAAGTACGAGCTAGTGTCGTGTGATGCGGGTATAACGGGTTTCTCAAGATCAGCTATCAAGGTCAGATGACTCAAAATATACCAATCGAGTCCAGTTTCCTTAAGAGGTGGGGGTGGCGTTGTTTTGACTGTGTTTTTTTTATAGCAAAACATATTTTTATCCCAAATAAATCAAATAATTCCCCAATAAAAACATAGATATAAATTTTCTTGATATGGTGACATCAACAGTTCTGGAATATCTGTCAAGGGTGTCCTAGAATTTATTGACAATTTTGTCTCTTCATTTTAAAAGTTTCTTATCTATGCTCATGATAAATATTTACGAAAAAGGTTAATAAATACCACTACGTGAAGAAAATTAAAATCCACGTTTCTACTGGAGAAACATTTTATTTCTTCTGACCAAAATAATATTTTGCTATAAAAACTACAAAAAAAAAACACACACACACCTCAACTCGCGTTCCCTGCACTCTCATCTTAAGTGACGGGAATATGTGCCATATTTGCACCGTTACAAGAAGTATATAGAACGAGTATGTAAACAAAAGATAAATTAGTCGACAATATAGCTTCATTTTCTGTTTCATTCTAGTTTTTCTAACCAATGTCATCCAAAGTGTGTGGAAAAAAGGGAGAACGTCCAATTTTACTAATTATACAATTTTAGGCCATTCACCGGAAATAGATCACGTGTACTTTAAATCAAAGGACAAACGTGCTACCGAGTGAGCTAGATGGTTGAGTATAACTTTTTTTATGACTTACTACTCGTCCGATCTAGACGCATTTAAATACACAAATTGAGTATTGATGAATGAGGTCAAATTTAGAGTATTAATCTTTAGTACCGCGTCTTACTACCCATTCTGGTAATACGATTTAAGTGCTAATTACACTAATGGATTAGGAATTGGGTAGGTTGAATTATAGGAAGTGAACCCGCATTTTCGTGGAAGGAGAGTGGAAAACCATTTAGGGAAAACCACTCCCAGTTCACCCGACCGAGATTCGAACCTCGATCTCTCCGTCCTCGGCAGTCGAGCTCAACACGACTAGCGCGTTAGACAACTACGCCACCGAGGCGGGTTCGAATTTAGAGGTAGTGTTTTTACATTTGTGTGAAGCGAAAGTAGAAAACCACTGAGGGAAAATAACACCCTAAAATTATCTGGGATCCAAAACTCTGAATTAGCCGCTTCTGTGATCTAATGGTTTAAGCCGCAGTGTTTTTCAAAGTTTTGGTGATATAGGATCACCAATGGGAAGTTATGAGCACTGTGGGGTCCACCGAGGAACTAGGAGAAATAAAAGGGGTGGTGGTGTTTAAAAATAATGCAAAAAAACAACAACACACTATTTAAGGTAATTTTATTTTGTGACTATAAATACATGATCAGAAGGAATTTAGTAAATAAAATGATGAAAATAAATATAGGCCTGTGAGTACATTGAATCAGGAATTAATAGTATTTTGATTATTTTCCACGTTTTAATCCTCATATATATTTTATATATATATTTCGGAATTTTTGACTTAATGTTGGTACGAATTTTCTTGTCTTTTTTACTTGTTTCTACCAAGATAATAATACAGCATGGTATGGATATTTGATATTTAATATGTTGCTTTTCAAATTTTTGTATAATATTTAATCAACCCTATTTAATTCATTATTATTACTAAACTTCCTGTGATCCTGCGGACCATTTGATAGGCAGCAGCGGACTACCAGTGAAACGAGGACCACTGTCAAAGACCATTCGACAACAGAAGTGGGTGATTTAATTACAGATATTGAGAAAATGATGCTAATCTTTATGGCTCTGTAGAGGGAGTTAGGTAGATTTTGAGCACAGAAAATGCCAAAAAATGAACTTTTTAGACTGACATAATTGCGAAACTCAAATTAGAATTTAGCCTTTAATTATTGTCTTCGTTACTTCGTTTCTATGACCGATATCGGTCGAAAACTCACGGCTAAAAAACAGGATTATTAAAAACATTATTTTTTGTTAAAGTTTTGTTGCCAAAAGTGACAGCAGGTAGACACATGATATTGCATACCATATGGTTTGGCGAATGGATACCTCAGAGTAAATGTGGTAACTTTTAATAGCTGTCACCTACACTCCTACTGTAGATGGTGTATAGTTCATCTGGAAACTACGCGTCTCTAGTCAACTAGCATTGAATGACACCCAATATAGTAGGATTATAATCTGAAATAACTTTTATATTATTATCATCATCATCATCATCATAACCGCGTCTTACTATCCGTTTGGGTTATACGCACTTGGCTAATGTGTAATGGTAGGGTCATTGTTAGATGAAATGGAGGACCTGTAATTTAACGTGGGATCCGAACCATGGTGGAAGACTGGCATTCCACACATTCACAAGTTGTGGTTAATACACGTCTTGTCAGAGGTGAAGGAAGGGTTTGGCAATCAGATAAATCTGTGCCGGGACCGAGGAAGTCTGACACATTACCCCTAGATCGCCAGATCACCTGAGCTTTTATAGAATACAAAAATATTTTGTTGTGGTCAACATAAATGACATTTTACTATATTAATAGTTTAATCTCAAAGGTATATATGGTATCTACCAAAAATGACAATTGAAGATTACATAAATCTAGTAATAAATCGTAAAAACTGCTTTCGTAGCTTTAATAACACTCAACAATGTTCCTTGCTTTCAAAATAGGACTATAGCTACTGATACCCGCCTCGGTGGGGCGTAGTTAGCTAACGCGCTTGTCGTGTTGAGCTCGACTGCTGAGGACGGGGAGATCGAGGTTACAATCTCGGTCGGGTGAACTAGGGGTGGTTTATCCTAAATGGTTTTCTACTCTCCCTCCACGCAAACACGGGTTCACTTATTCTAATTACTACTATTACTATTAGCACCGCGTCTTACTACCCGTTCGGGTTATACGCACTTACGCTAATGTGTAATGGTAGGGTGATTGTGAGATGAAATTGAGGACCTACAGTTTAACGTGGAATCCGAACCACGGTGGAGGCCTGGCATTCCCCACATTCACAAGTTGTGATTAATACACGTCTTGTCAGAGGTAAAGGAAGGGCTTGGCAATCAAATAAATCTGTGCCGGGACCGAGGATTGAACCCCGGGCCCCCAGCACAGAAGTCCGACACCTTACCCCTAGGCCACCAGGTGACCTATATTTTATATAAAAAAAGGTGTCAATATAATATCATTTCATTCATATTCTTTATAAATTGAAATGTGATGTTTGTACAAAGAATTGTTTATGTTAAATATAATTTAATTAAGTGAAAAATGACAATCCAAACACGGGAATTGAATCCGAGACCTTTAGCTTTGATGTGTACCAGTGTTCTGCCCTTGAAACATCTAGGTTAGTCTCGTATGGCCCTAGCCCTGAATACAAGATGGACCAGGATGGTTCAGTGGCAGAACATTGACGTATAAAGCCACAGTTTCCGAGTTCGGTGCCCATATCTAGGTTGTCATTTTTCACTTTATTGAAGTTAATTTATTAGCTCACATCAAAACAAAATCTACAACCAATGTCAAGTTTGGTTCTCGTGGATCAAAACTTTATTATACGTACCTATTTATAAAAAAAAATAATGCTCCAAATGTTATGGCCTATTTGGTCTATCTCACATATAAACTAACAAATCTAAGAGTTAAAGTTGAGGATGTAAAATTTTAAGGAAATGCAAACTAGCATGTTCGAAGATAAATTGACAACACTTTTAATAGGGAATTAGAGGAGAGGGGAACAATAAAAAACATATCACTAGTCCACCGGATGGAATTGTAGTTTGAATTCCTGAGCCAGAGTTCAAAATGCTAACCACTAAACAAACCTTGTTGGTGAGAAATATTTTGAGAAATGTACGGATAAGAACTGGTCAATTTTGGTGATGATTTCCTAAAATGAAGTCAAGTATAGAGAGTCGTGGGGGTAGAAAACCGATCCTTACCATCTGTGTTTTTTTTAGCACTGCTTCTTACCACCCGTTCAATTTATAGGTCTACGCATATGTACTCATTATACTAAAGTTTTAGTGATGCATAAAGTAGAATTTATAGAACGTGTACATGTGGAGGGAGAGTAGAACACAATTTATGATAAAAACACCCTGAGTAGACCTAGACCGGGATTTGAACCCCGAGCTCCCTGTCATTTGGAGTCTAGTCTATTGCAAGAGTTATGCCTTATACCATGTGTCCACTGAAGGTTGTTATTAATAGCATATTCCAGGCCACCACCGTGGTTCGGATTCCACGTTAAACTGTAGGTCCTCCAATTCATCTCACAATCACCCTACCATTACACATTAGCCTAAGTGCGTATAACCCGAACGGCTAGTAAGACGCGGTGCTAATAATAATAATAATAATAGCATATTGACGTAATGAATATTCAACTCAACTGTCCCTACAGTGTTACAAAATGTCCAGATGGAACAGGATGTTAGAACAGGTTTCACATCACGTTTATTTAGTTTTCTTGCAGATAACTACGACATTATACAATTTTAAAACAAGTTTATCTATTGGAATGAGGCTACCAACTAAACATAATTATACAATATCCTTGAAAGCGGAAATAAAATGACTTGATTTTGATCGTTTTTGCTTCAATAGAAAGTCTTGCGATCAATGGCACAGCATAGGCTGAAGTGTGGTATCCACCCCCAACCTCACCCCTTCTTGCCTTCCAATGTCACAAATCATTTTAATAATGGTTCAAAACACGTGGACTAAAATTACATTATGTAGCACTTAAGATTTTTGAATTAACAAACTAAATATTAATACCAGACTTACACCCACTTCGGTGGCCGCAGGGTTTAAGGGTACCTAATACCTATTCACTTGAGCATTCATCCGTGCTCGTTCAGTTCGTTCGGAGTAAAATGCTCAAGTGAATACCTGTCGGTGAACACGCGCCGAACGGAACCGAAAGAGCCGAACGCTATCGAGCAACCGTCGTTTTTTTTGAGGGGAATGCTCAAAGAGAGTCGTCATGAAGAGTCGTTCATGAGTCATATCGTTCACCACATTGCTGGCTCGCTCCCAATCCCTTCACCCCTTCAATATCATATCATAAAACTTGATGAGTGAGCGCTAACTAGTTCTCATAATTCCCGTTTCGAGCGTGCAAATCTGTCTCTTTCCTTTCAACTTATGAACTAATTAAGTTTTATGTGTAATTTATCCGAATCCTGTTGTGTTTGATTCTTTAATTCTATTACTTAATCATATTACTTATAATAATTAACCTTAGCATATAACCTTGATTGTCTAATTCACAGAATTATGTCTAAGTGATGTTAAGAAAAATTGTTAGTTTAATATTGTAGGCAGTGCTGCTATCTAGTAACGATAGTAAGCATTTATAGTTGATTTTTTCTTAGTAGCGAACGAAGAACGACAGAAGAGTCGTGAATGACAAACACTCCTGACTCTTGCCAGAGCGGATGTACGAGAGCGAAAAAGTCGTGAGTAATGGTGGCGTGAATGACTCGCTCGCGAAGCGAGAGTCATTCGTTCACAGCTCTCGTTCAAGAGTCGTTCAATTTGAATGACTCGCTCACGAGCTACCCATCACTAGTGCTCAGTGGATACGTGTTTTCTCACTTGTTCGGACCGTTCGGAATGTTTGCCGCGGTGGAGTGGGCCGATACCCTATGACAAATAATGTTGTGCCAGTTTCATAACGGAACTATCGTATTCTTAATATGTTTCCATAATGTAATTTTTTTTTAAATGAGCAACATTTACTACATACAGTAACAAGTAACGAATGTAAAGCTTGATTCACACGCCTCGTCAAAAAATAGAAAGCAAAATCTGCGCAGTAATTCACACACTTTAAGTTGACCCATGATGCATCGCAACTCTTTAAAACAGCTGATTATCAACACATTTTATTTTCTAGTGGATACACATATATTTTAGTTCATTGTCCCGATGGCTATTTACAAATTATAACGCTGTGTCATGGCACAAACCAATACATCGATAAACACGCTTTGCATTAACGAGTTATTTCAAATCTCCTCACAACGGCCAACGAAGATGTCTGCTCGCCTATGGCTTTAGAGCGCATGCGTTGACAACCACGCATGCGCACTAATTTGAGATGGTTGGTTCTGAGATTTGATTGGTTCTCCTGGGCCTAACATCTCGAGCAGAGCAGACATAATATAGAATAGTTGAACTTCAGCGGTACAGCTTACACCGATTAAGCGGAAATCTTGTGATTGGCTTAGAGGGCGTCACGTGACCACGTTTCTACTCTGCGTTAGTTTTTCGGCAAACGTGTGAATCCACAGTCATCCAGCTTCCTTCCTATAATGGGCGTGCTACATTAACATACTAAGTATGCCTACCTTGGTGCTATGTTTGAGTGATTCGTTCAATGCGACACAAGTTGCCATAACTATAACACCAATACATTGATTTAAAATCTTGGACAGGTATTGCAAGCTTGCTAATGAGTTCCCGGTATCTAAAAAACAACGTAACGTTAGTGCCAAATTATCTTTCACTGGTATTGCTTATAAGGAACTTTGTGTCCATTTTAGAAATTTTATGGCCGACAAGGTTAACCAAAATCTCAATGTCTTGAGATGACATTTGGGTGAAATTTCTGAAATGTCCTTCGTCCTGTCCCCATAAAAGTTATGTATTTTGCCGCCTACAAAACAGCCGCCTTATCCACATTTTTCTGTTCCTCTTTTTATTATTTTTAGTCAATGTACACGGCACAAAGAAAGAACCTGCTACCACTATCAAATCCCTTTTTAGACTGAGCTGCAGTTGTTCTGTTCATGGCAAAAAAAATTGGCGGGAACAAGTCGAGCACCAGCAAACGGTCCGAATGCTCGAGATATTTGGATGTATCATTTGTTCGTGCTTGTTCGGGGTGTTCGGCATTTCCTGCTCTATCGAGGTAAAACACTCAAGTGAATACGCACCTTAACGAACTTCTCTTGCAGTAGGCTAGACTGTCGATGACGGTCATATCGAGAATTTAATCTCAATCGTATGTACCAATAATAGTACTATGGGTGTTTTTCCTAAATGGTTTCTCAGTCTTCCTTCCCGCAAATGCGGGTAGACCTCCTCTACATCTAACCTTCCTAAAACCATCAGCTTAGTTAGTACATAACTCGAACGGATAGTAAGACGCGGTGCTAAAAAAAAAGTTAATTTGGATTATTTTAATGTTTCAAATATGCTCTCAATTTTATGACAGACTAACCTTTTCCTGATGTATAAACACAAGTGCTAGATTATTATTATCTTATTGATTAAACTGGCAGTGGCGATGTTCAGGCAAGTAGGAAAGAGGACTGGGTTTTCACTACTCCCACTCGAAATAAACTAACAGTACATGTAATAAAATCAAAACGTTCCTTTTAAAGATAGTCAATGAAAAATAAATATTTACTAAAGTCGAGTCATAAATTCACCAAAATATTATCCGTATAATGGTGTATTCTATGTAACATGAAATTTAACCGGTCGTCTGAGTCATATATATATATAGTTCCAAGGCAATTATAGAAATGTGTCAAACTCGTTTGACCAGAAGGAACCCATTAGTTATACAGTTTAAACTATTTTATTCCGAAACCCTTGGGACATGTACCGGACCACAGAATTTGACTCCTAAATACCCTTTATATATATGCCTAGGCCTGCCATATCACTCTACACACTTATCGTTATGTCATACAAGGCCATATCACTCTACACACTTATCGTTATGTCATACAAGGTATGATAAAGCTTAAAACAGGAAATAAGTCTTTAGTACATCCTATTTCAAAATTCTTGGTCTCATGGTAGACAAAGTTAAGGGCTAAAATACAGCCAGAATACAAGCGAAAACAAGAATGTATAACCCACTTTGGTGGATGCATGGTCTAAGGCATTACTCTCGCCATGGACTATAATGCCGATGAAGGGTAGATCAAAGTTTGAATCTCGGTTGGGTGAACTGAGGGTGTTTTCCAAAATGGTTTTCCACTCAGCCTCCACGCAAATGCGGGTACACTTCCTCTAAATATTACATTCCTAATCCCTAAAACCATTATCGTAGTTAGTACGCAAGCGTATAAACCGAACGGGTAATAAGACATGATGCCAACAAGAAAATGTATAAACAAAATACTCGGCTGCAGATGTAAACTGTTTTGGCGTCTTTGTACTGTTTATTGCTACTAGCACGGTCCTGGTGGCCGGCTCTCAAACTAATTGCGTTAGATTAAAAATGGGCTGTACCACGGGCACAGAGATTATATCCTTGTCTGTGACCACGGGATATGCCTAGCCACAGAATGCCGGACTAAATTTCAACTGTAATTCAAAATCCTCTAGGGTACATATTTAGAAAAATCCAATAGCTATTTTAGTAAGTAAAATTAATTTAACTCATTAGCTTATTAATACAAAAAGAAAAAGGTAAGACGTTTGTTTATAAAACAAAAATATAACAAAGTTATGAAACCTTTTACTTGCAGCAATGGTGCGAGTGTCAGCTGTTAAATTTGGTGTTGAAGGCACTTTCATAATGATTTGTTGGCATATTTGTGACCTTAAGCTATGACCTCTCTGTTGTTTGAATCTATTTCATGTGAGGAAACAAGTGTTAACATACGTAAGTGTTGTCAAACATTGCACGAATATGGTGCGTGAATTCAACAACTTTTTAAAACTTACCCCTGTCGAAAAAAAAAAGTACAAACTTGGTAAACACACACCCCACATGCCTGGTTTATCCAAACTATGCCAAATCCCGAAATATATTCTCAAATATTCTAGTTCAACGACGTTTATAGAAAGAAGAATAGGGTTGCATGGTGTGTTGGTTCATCGCCATTCATAAAAGTCCGCAGGCTGCACAGAATCAGTGACACGGCTGCGAGTTTAGCACGACCAATATAACTACAGTAGCCCCATGGCTTCTTTGGTGCTGACTGACTGCTCACAGCTGACTTCTGACAGTTAATATTTAGGTATATACATACATTTTGACTGTCAGAAGTGACAGCTGCTAAGCACATGTTTTTGCAGATCATTTTATTCGGCGTAGGGATACATAATTTGGTCTAATAACTTTTAATACCGTCAGCTGTGAGCTGTCAGTCAGCACCAAAGAAGCCATGGAGCTACTGTAGCATCAGGCAATCAGGTGCTTGTATAAATGCACTAAGGTTATCTTCCTGGCATTGTGTATATTTACCAATAAATGAAGAATATAAGCTCTGCAGTAATTATCGTAATAATATATTATCTTTGTTTCGACCATGTCGGTGAAACTACAAATCCACGATTCTTTTAGTTAGTTGGGATTGTGTGTGATATTGTGCACAGTTTGATTTTCATAGGAAGAACCTTGCTTATCTGCAAGATGGAATTTTTCTTATTTATTTATTTGAGGTATTTAACGTAAATTTTCTGAACCCACTGATTTTATCAGCAGACGATAATTTCCATGAGAAAGAGCGGAAGTCTACTAATTTTGTTGGGAAAGGTATTTTTACCTACCTTCCAGGTTTCTTTTACACGCCACAATCGACGTAGTACAAACAGCTTTAAATCCCTTCCGAGGGAAGTTGTGCTACGAATTTTTAACGCTTAGAAAAAAACCCGTTGATACCGGCTGGGTTTGAACCCACGAACAACGGGCCCCGAGACGAGCACTTTAACCCAAGATCACCGAGGTCGACCTAGGAAAAATATTATATCTACTTTCACGTATGGATACGTCAAGTCATTTGATTTGCAGATGTCCTACCAAAATATCATTACACATGTGAATAGTAATATTAATTTGTTTAAGCTGCATTTACTATGTAATATTTTATTAGAGTTCAATTACAATTATTTTTTTACTAAAATATTTGATAAAGATTTTATAATTTTAGATATAATATAACTCATATAAACATTTAATTTAATTTATAAGCTTTATTAATTTTTATTTATAATATATTAATTAAACTATATGTCCTTCGTTCAGCCTGTAAAGTAGTAAGCTTACCTTGCATTATTCCATTATGTTATACCTTATAAGATAATTGTACAAGTGGCAGCAATAAGCCAACTACCGAGTCTAAGGTGGCTGCGTTATCTGATAGCACGTGATCTTAATAAATAACACATTTGTAGCCGACGATTTACACACGTCCATCATAGACTCTGCCTTAAAATATGAATGAAGAATGAACCTGGGCACGGGAAGATTCCTGGATAGCTCAGTGGTTAGAGTATTGGCGTACTAATCCAAAGTTCCCGGGTTCGATCCCCATGTCCAGGTGTCATTTTTCAATTTTCAGAATATTATAAGATAGAGTCATAGTGTAATCCATCAAGGTAAGACTGATTAGATACATTTTAGGGTGAACGAAATGTACATGCATATTAGATTAAAGTTTCTTTCCGGTATTAAGAATCTTCTTAAATCCTTATAAATTTGACAGCCTTTAAAAACATCATTAATGAACCAGCTATTTTTAAATATGTCCTTTATGAACGTTTGTCGTGAATGTGGAGAGACTTGGTTCTGTAAAATATATATATAGGATATGAAACGTTAACTGACCTTGTAGTTTAGTGGTTAAATCTCCTGACTGCTAACTTAAAGGTCCCGGGTTCAATTCCCGACTGGTACCAGGGCAATTACCCCCCCCCCCTCTAGAATAGGGAATAATTCATATGGTCACCAGGGTTTGGTTAGTTAAGCTTAAGTCAGGTTTAAGATCTTCATTGGCTTTACCCCATCATATTCACTATCATCCCTCCCTCATCTCATCAAGACACGGAAAGAAAGTACGACTAGTACATTTGGGCGTCCCCTGGATAACGGTACATTAGTACTGGCTAATCTTTCCGCAAACTGAGTTACATATTGATGTAGCCCAGACACGCCATTATTATTTCTATTATTTGAGAAAGTTTGGGCTATCGCCCTCTCAAAATAAGCGGTGACGTGCGACACACTGTTTCATTTATTTCCTACTCTCTCTCTTTATTTTGGGTGACCACATTCTGGCATTACCTTTGTGGTTAGTTTGCATTTACTTCATCAAAAATGTTAGAAAAATAAATCAATGAGCTAGGTATTCTTTTTTAAGGTGGGATTGTCTCTGGCCAACCAAGGTCACTTACCTACTGCAAACCTTGACATAAATAAAACAGTACTACATCAAACTGCTTATAAAAAAAACGTTCTAAATAGATCATGTACTGGAAGAAAACACGCTAAAACCTACACCCCAGACGGGGAAGTAGCGTGAAGGTTAGCACGTCTCACTTTAAATCTGAAGATCCTGGGTTGGATCTAGACTTGCAGTGCTCTAAATTATTGTATTAGTAGGTTTTTGTGTGTTTTTGTTTCAGAATATTTCTGGAAGAATTTTGTTGCAGACCCTTAAAATTCGTTCTCAAATTGTGTTTTGTGAATAAAGTGGGAGAGTGGGGAACTTAAGTTAAGGACAGTATTTTTTTTTCAATATTGTTTTTATAAAAACCATTTTTTGGTAAAAGTAAATCAAATATTTATCAAGTAGAAACATATAGTTTAATTTTATTCACATGGTGATATCAACAATAATCATTAACCACAACTTGTGAATGTGTGGAATGTCAAGACTCCACCGGTGGTTCGGATTCCACGTTAAACTGTAGGTCCTCCATTTAATCTCACAATCACACATTAGCGTGTGTATAATCCGAACGGGTAGTAAGATGCGGTGATAATAATAATATTTTTTTTTTCTTTAGCACGGCGTCTTATTATCTATTTAGTTTGTATGCATATGTAGACCAACTAATTACGCTAACGAGTTAGGGATGGGGATGTTTAATTTTGAGGAAATGTACCCACATTATCGTGGAAGGAGAGTTTAAAACTATTTAGTAATAACACCCCTCATTGCACCCGACTTGGATTTGAACCCCAATTCCCCGCGATCGGTAGTCAAGTATAACGTGAGAGTTACATCCAGTGGTCCTCAAAGTGTATTATTATTATTATTAGCACCGCGTCTTACTACCCGTTCGGGTTATACGCACTTACGCTAATGTGTAATGGTAGCGTGATTGTGAGATGAAATGGAGGACCTACAGTTTAACGTGGAATCCGAACCACGTTGGAGGCCTGGAATTCCCCACATTCACAAGATGTCTTGTCAGAGGTGAAGGAAGGGTTTGGTAATCAGATAAATCTGTGCCGGGACC
>CABFOV010001597.1:88740-111139 GCA_902141375.1 Timema poppense
GTGGTCGCAGGTTCTAACGCGTCACTCTCACATATATAATGAATTTTAAGTGGTGGTGGATCATGATTCGAACCTTGGTTGGGTGGATTTCTTCCTAAATAGTATCCCACTCTCCTCGAACGCAATTATGGGCACATTTCCTTTAAAACTATACCTTACTCATCCCAATATCATTAGATTAATTAACGTATTGATAGCCCAAAAATATACCAAGAGACAGATGATTTATTAAAAAAAACCTAAGGACTTAGAAATAAAGAAGATATAATTTAAAAGAAATGTACCCTAATTTGTGTTGAAGAAGAGTGAGAAATGATTTATAATACAACCCATTATTATACTTAGCTGTGTTTCGTGTCCAACGGTATGAGTAGATTGTAAGTGAAATTGTACTTACATTTATTGATGTATATATTTATTTATTATTTTTGATCCATTCCGGTTTTATACTTTTAAAATTTGTTAGTTCAAAGTTTTCCATTCTTAATAATAGAATGTATTTTAACATAAATATTAGGGTTGTATAAAGGTCACTTTGTTTAAATGCGGAGTGATGCTAGAAACGTACAAGAACGTAGTTATGGTTTTGTTGTTGCAACATAGCACTTCCGCTGATTTTTAAATTTTCTACAAATTAGTTTTTATCTATCGTTTAACTAGCACGTAAGTATTAAATACACCTTTATTATTAAGAGGTTATGTGCAAGAAAAGGCGCTGGCATTAACTTCACCCAAATAAAGACGATGTTATTAGTTATATTTATTTTAGTATTTTTTTTAGCGCCACGTCTTTAATAACCGTTCGGGTTATATATTTACGTACTGATTACACTAAGGGTTTTAGGATTTATGAAAGCTATACTCAGAGGAAGTGAACCTGAATTTGTTTGGAGGGAAAGTGGAAAACTATTTTAGAAAAAAGCCTCAGTACACCCAATCAAGATTCGAACCTTGATATCCCCATCATAGGCAGTCTAGTTTATTGCGAAGTAGCGCTACTTAAGATGGGTATATACTTTGTTAATGTTTAAAAGAAAAAATGTTCATGATTTTATCTGCTTGAAATCAGATACTAAACTATCAAAATTTAGTAAATGTAAACCACAGCAAATCAAAAAGATCTTGTAATCTACAAAGTGCAAGCTTAATATGTTTATGCCATTTTTTCGAAGTTCAAAATATTCTTAAAACACAAATAAAGCAGTTTTGATTTTATCCATATCCCCCTCTAAATAATATATGTTGTTTTAGATTATTGCTGCAAATGCTATCTAGCATCTTTCTGAGCAACTAAACATAGTTTTTATTTCATATTTTATAAGATAGATAACATATAAAGCTCTTTTCCTGAACCCTTGCATTTACAACAAAAAGGACCTTATCCTCTCTAATACATTTATTATGGAGGAAGTTAAGATCCCATTTCTGTTCGTCAATTCACCTTTAACACTAAATTGATATTTTAAGGTAATTACGTGGGTAACATATAAATAATAAACCACGAATTGTGTGTATTCGTTGAAAATGCTAGGTGTCGTTAAAGAAGAATGACTCCTAAAAAACAGCAATATCAAAATAACACGAGCATACATATATAGAAAATATATTTTTTATTATCCAGAAGAAATATTGTATGATAAAAATAAAAGTGCTTTGCAAATAAAGTGTGATTTTCTACTCGTAATAAGCATGAAATATTATATTGATGAACGCAAGCAAAATACAAATAATAACTTGTCTTAATTTAATAGAAGAGTAATAGAGCAAGAAATAAAAATACCAATGGGGAATATAGATAGATCCAGCTGTAGAAGCTTATATGCACTACTACTTTAATATAAACTTACTTTTCCTGTCAATAAGAAGCAAACTTATTTTCTTAATATGATTATTTCAAAAACACATTTTCATTATTTAATACAAATCTGTATGCACTGAGTTGGTACAAATTAACTAAGTATTTTACTTAATATTTTCCAAGATTTGCGCCAATTCCAACACGGGCATTTAAGTTTATAGATAAAAATAAAAGAATAGTCACGTATAAAAAACTTTTAAATAAAAGAATAATTCTAAAATATCCCACGTATGGATAAAAGAAAAACAAGTTTTTATTATTATAATTGCCCCGCGTCTAACTACCCGTTTGGGCTACACGCATTTAATTAAACTTATTGAATAAGAATGAGGAAAGTTTCATTTATAGGAAATGTACCCGCATTAGGGCATTAATTCCAGGAGATATTAAAGGTTTATCTTGATTGAGAGATAATAAATTGTTCCTTAACCATCTTATATTGAGCATAGACAGAAATGGACTTTCAAATTTATGAGGACTAATTTTAACTCAAAAAGACCTAGTAAATATTTTAAGGAAATTGTGGAGAATTGAACTAGGTCCTCATATACTTGTATCTGACCTCTTTAGCGATTCAGAAACGTAATATGGCCATTATGAACAAATTAAGTTGCTTTTAAGAAAACCAAATTAGTCATAATAATTAGTTTGACCTATTACAGTATTAAATCAGCATTCCAATTTATGAATATAGGCCTACACAACCTTATATGATAATATTAATTAGTAGAAATATCATTCTAGGAGCTCGAAAATTAATGATGTCTACTATAGATCAAGTTTTAAGCATCCCCAACCCTCACATATATACAATTTTTTGTCACCACGTTTTACTACCTATTCAGGTTATACATATATATATATATATATATACTAACTACACGAATGAGTTATGCATGATTAAGGTTGAATTTAGAAGAAGTTTACCCACATTTGAGTAGAGGTAGAGTGGAAAACCATTAAGTACAAACCACCCTTAGTACACCTGGCTGGGATTCAAGCCCCGATTTTCCTGTCATTGGGAGGGCAATATAACACGAGAATGATGCCTTAGACCATGCAGCCGCCGAATCATGCCAGAAATTAACTCTAAACAAAAATAATATTAGGCTCCCAAGACAAAGTGCCCCCTTTAAACCCATACCTCCAGTTTTTTACCAAATAAACGAATTGAGAGCAAACATGAGTGTTGAAAGTTCCAAACAAAATGCCCCTTCCAAATCCCCTCCCCCTCAAGAAATTAATTGAGAACAAAATAAGTGAATAAAGATTCCGAGCCAAATGCCCCACTCTTACCCTCCTCAACCAAAAATTAATTAATAACAAAAAGATTTACAATGCCTCCCCTTCTTTCTCTATAGAAAAAAAAACTGTATGAATTTGCAGAAATGTTCATTTCTTGGCAAACGTAACCATTTTCTTGACATAGAACAAAAATGTGCATGTTTTGCGAAATTTAAAAAACAAAAATATTGAAAAAAACACAATCTAGCTATACGTCTTCTACACCGATGTGGTCACACAACAAAGCCTTAGAGCGTGAAAAATGTGCTTACTAAGCAGTGAAGTGAACCCTACCTTTTGGCATGCTCATCGTCACGTTTCGGAGTATCAGCAGAGTGGAAAGGAGTCTCCAAAGCGACGACTAGCCTCTGGCTGCAGCGACAACAGAATGATTTCCAAACCGCGATGGTCACACGCCGCGCAGAGGCCAATCCTGACCTTGGCAAGAAACCGACGATAGGCTATCATCTTAACGACATGCTCTTTACTTTAATATTCGTGTACGTTCTTTCTCCGTGTCTAATTACCTTTACATTAGTGATGAGTTAAAAAGTTTTGCTCACACATACCGTGACTTCAGGAGCCAAAAACAATTTGATAAGTAACCGGAAGTGTAATTTCGCGAATGTGCTGCTAAAACTCTTTTTTTTTTCCTCACTATTCATCTCAGATCATCCGTATTTAATCACACTTGTGAGGTAAGGGATGAGTAAGGAAGAGTGTATAGGATATGTACCCGAGTTTGCTTGAAAGAATAGTGGGAAACAATTTTGGGAAAACTATATCCAGTATGACTAGTCAAGATTTGGGTCCCAAAATACCGGTTACCAGCCAAATAATAATAATAATAAATATCAGACGAGCTTGACTATATTTTACGTACCCACTAATACTGATCTAAGTTCCCAAATTTTAATTAGAGGGCTGGGATCTCCCCCTTTCTTACTCCTCTGGAACCAAGGAGAGTTTAGGATACCCCATAAAATATCCAAACAATGGCTAATTAATGGGCGGGTAAGGGTTTCATGGTAGAATTTGAGCATCAAACTCAAACTGTCTTTAATCACCACATATCCGTTCAGCCCTCTGATTGAAATACGTAAAGAAATAGAAAGCTGACCAATGGTCAGTAGTATAATCTGCTATTCAAACTAAAAAACAAAAGTAAATGTTTTTAACATAGATCTCAAAAAGTTTATCAGTGAATTAATTGACTTAGTACTATTTTTAGTAAAATAATATGTGCTAACCACCACATTTATTCTTGCTGGTGATAAAATGTATGTGGGATACGTACTATATGAAAAAGGGTCAGTGGCCTGCTCCCCCCCCCTTCTCCTTTTCCAAATTTACCAACCACAACACTATTGTGGACTTCTGTGCTGGGGATCCGAGGTTCAATCCTCGGTTCCGGGAAAGATTTATCGTATCACCAAACCCTTACTTCACCTCTGACAAGGCTTGTATTATTCACAACTTGTGAATGTGTGGAATGCCAGACCTCCACCATGGTTCGGATTCCACGTTAAACTGTAGGTCCTCCATTTCATCTCAACAATCACCCTAACATTACACATTAGCGTAAGTGCATGTAGCCCGAACGGGTAGTAAGACGTAGCGCTAATAATAATAATAATAATAATAATACACCAATGTGCTAAGAGGATTTTTTCCACCTCTTCTTACCACCTGTGAAAGACATACTTTTTTTAGCACCACGTATTACTACCCTTTCGGGTTATACGTTTATGTGACAGGCATTAGGAAGGTTGAATAGAATAGATACACCCGCATTTGCGTAGAGTTAAAGTGGAACACCATTTAGGAAAAACCAACCTCAATACACTTGACTGGGATCGAGCCTTGATCTTCCTTTCTTAACGTGAGTCTATTATATTGAGAGTAGAGCTTTACACCATGTGGCCCCTAAAGTTTGTGTGCTTTTATCGTGTAAACGGGATGGAGTTACAGAAGGTAAGATTTAGAGGAATAGTACGCGCATTTACGTAGGGAAAGAGTAAAAATTAGAGAAAAATCAAATGAAAGAAAGAAAAAGAAAATGATAAAAGGAAAAATAAAATAAGAGGAGAAAAATTTTTGTTAAAAAAATAATAAGAAAGAGAAATATTTTTTATCGCCACATCTTACCATCCATCCGAGCTTTATGCTTCTGTAGGGTACTAATTAAACTTATAGTTTTAGGGATTAGGAAGTTTATATTTAGAGGAAATGTACCCGCATTTGTGTGAAGGGAGAGTGGAAAGCCATTTTGAAAAAAACCCACCTCAGAACACTCGACCGGGATCGAACTCCTATTTCCCCGTCTTCGGGAGTCTAGGCTAACAAGGGATTGGCGCCTTAGACCATACGGCCACCGAAGTTGGTATAAAGAATAAAGAATAAAGAGTAATATGATAGAGAGAGAAAGATAGGTAGGAGAGAGACAGGAAATATAGAGGAGAGAGATAGGATATTGAGAGAAGATTGAGATGAGATAGAGAAGAAATTGGAAGGAGATTGAAAGGAGAGCGAAAGGAGAGGGATAGGAAATTGAGAGTAAAGAGCGAGAAGGGGACTATTTAATAAAAACTACCCACTGTACACACGACCGGAACTCTAGTTCCAACCTCCACGTTACCGGAAAACCAGACTCGACAAGTCTTGACATTCAGTCACAACCTGTTCGAGTCAATTAGTATATTATGAAGCAATGGAGAAAGAAAGAGAATGGAAGGACGATGAGATGGAAAGAGGATGGAAAAACCACATGGCGGATAATTAACACCCAATTTAGTTGGTCATGATTTGAACCCTTTATCTCAATAATCAGAAACAGAATGAAACCGTGACTTTATAAACATTGATTCAACAAGTTATTGCTGAAGAAGTTGTAGTGTGGACGTTTAATTAAGTATTTTTAAAGTGTTTGGAGTTGGACATCCATGTTGACAATACATTGATTGGATAATGGAAATCTCTTGTCGACAATCAAAATAGTTGTTGTTGTTTCAAAGATACTGTTTGTGATAGAATGAAGGTTCGATTAATGTGTTTTTCCTCCCAGTCTTACTACCCCTCCAGGATGTACAGATTTAATTTGACTAAGAAACTGCTGATAACGGGGATACAGGGGCTAACGTATCGGTTGGGTCTACCAACGGTGGTTTTTTTTTCCTATATGGTATTCCACCCTCCTTCCACACGAATGTCTGAGACTAGAAATCCCCGTCACTGGAAAACCAGACTAGATGAGACAGAAAACAGAGTCAAATACCAAACGGTGCTGATCAGTCAAATTGTTCATTGAGCAGCTCTCAGCATGCAAACAAAAAACAAATTAATTCAAATAAAAACTAGGTTCTTTTTCGCTCAAGTTCTTATAAACTTTTTTTTTCTCAGAAATTTGCGTGTAACATTCTTTACTTAGTAAAAGAGGTAACACATGAGGTACTCTGTTTATTCGTTTTTAAAATCTTTCTTGCCATCGTCTCTTTGGATTTTTACATAATGTACTTTTTGTGCATCTTACTACCCATTCAGATTATTCACACTATTGAGATATTATACTAATATAAAGCCACACGGCTGACTCACTCACAGACATTAATGTTTATTCACTTCCAGATGAGCTAGAAGCTTGAAATTTGGCAAACTTATATAGCTTCTAGCCTGTAGCCGACAGTAAAATTCCAAAAAGTTAATACAAAAATAATGTAACTCCCGAAAAAAAAATCAAAATGGCAGAGCAACTTTAAAGTCGGTGCATAACTTTCTTTGGGGGTCTCTTGTAGATAAACGGTAAGACCTATCAAAAAAACTGCTCTGGAATTACATTAGTTTACATCCACTTGAAAAGCGATTATATATATATATATATATGAATACAGTATTTAAGTAAGAAGGAAGTTACCTCTATTCGCCCGAAGTGAGAGTGGAAAATCATTAAGAAAAAAAAAACATATACACCCGGCTGGAATTAAAACCTTGACTTTCCCACCACCATCAAACCGAACAAGATGAGACTAACGCCAATGTTGGTGAACATAGTGAGCCTATTAATGCAGTATTTAGCCGATTGCCTGTTAGATAACCTTCTTTGGAAAGTTCATAAAGCTACTAGATCCACTTCTATGCATCTACACGCCCTCTCACATTTTGAGAGCTACTTTTATATGACAGTTAGAAGATATCTATCGTAAATTGTTTTTCAATTTTGGTTACTTTACTAGTGTTTTTTCACCACGTCTCACAGCCCGTTTGAGCTTTGCGCAACTACGCATTTGTGGACTAATTACTCTAATGTGTTAAGGATTATGAATATTGAATTTTAGAGGCGAATGTGCCCGAATTCGCTTGGAAGGAGACTTGAACACCATTAAAGGATAAACACCCTCATTTCAGTAAACGCGTTGGGATTCAAACCAAACCCCAATCTCTCCGCCATTGGAAGTCCAGTCCATTGCGAGAGTGACATCTTAGACCATGGAGCCACCAAAGTTGGTAAAATTCATATTAATTACTTTAGGACCAATATTGTAGGGATGGCATTCATATGATTTATTATTATTAGCACCGTGTCTTACTATCCATTCGGGTTATACGCACTTACACTAATGTGTAATGATAGGGTGATTGTGAGATGAAATGGAGGACCAACAGTTTAACGTGGAATCCGAACCACGGTGGAGACCTGGCATTCCCCACATTCACAAGATTTCTTGTAAGAGGTGAAGAAAGGGTTTGGCAATCAGATAAATCTGTACCGGGCCCGAGGATTGAACCCCGGACACCAAGCACAGAAGTCTTACACCTTGCCCCTAGACCACCAGGTCACCTACTTCATATTAATTAATTTAGGACTAATATTGTAGAGATAAGAGGCGTAAAACTTAGAGGAAATATACCCCAATTTACGTAGAGGAAGACTAGGAAACAATTTCTAAAAGTGCATCCTCAGTACACCAAACTGGGACTCAAACCCCGATTTTCCTAATATCGGCGATCCATCCTCTTGCAAGGGTGACACCTTAAGCCATGCGACCACTGAATAAATAATATTTATCATTGTTGATATCATCATTTATAAGGCTATGCCAGGCCTCCACCAAGGTTCGGATTCCAAGTTAAACTGTAGGTCCTTCATTTCATCTCACAATCACCCTACCATTACACATTAGCGTAAGTGCGTAATAACCCGAACGGGTAGTAAGACACGGTGCTAATAATAATAATAATAGTAATTTATAAGGTTAATCAATACACGTAAAAGATAGAGCAAGCCTATTGTACATATGTCTCCCTCATCCATAGTTTAATTTGCTACTCATTCATATTACGATTACATGGATAGCACCATATTCATGGTGATGCCCTATTCAATTGTTTTAACACATATTTTAAACGCAAACGTTAGATTCTTTCCGACATTTTCAAATTAATATTGCGCAAGAAGTCTGTTCAGAGTAGTAATTGTTTTCTGAAAGGCCTTTTCCCCTATCAGAAATCGATTATTTATTAGGATATTGATAGGAAAAAAGATTTTTAAGAGAGTAATTCCTACCGTGAATGGAGTATAACTATGTTTTCCACGTCTTTAATACACCTACAAACCGGCCGCCCCGAGGTATAGGGGTCAGTGCACCTGGTTACGGGCTTAGGGGTACCAGGTTCGATTCCCGGCTGGAAAATTACCCCAACGGTCATCAGGGTTTGTTTAGTTGGGCCCAAGCTAGGTTTTACTGAAGATTCACACGTTCGCCAAAAAAACTAACGCAGAACAGAAACGTGGTCACGTGACACCCTCTAAGCCAATCACAAGATTTCCGCTTAATCGGCGCGAGCTATTCTGCTGAAGTTAAAATATTCTCTACTTTGTCTACTCTGCTCCAGATGTTAGGCCCAGGAGAACCAATCAAATCTCAGAACCTACCATCTCAAATTAGTGCGCATGCGCAGTTGTCAACGTTTGTGCTTTCCAACCAGAAGCGAGCAGACAGCTTCGTTGGCCGTTGTGAGGAGATTTTAAATAACTCGTTAATGTAAGACGTGAGTATCCAAGTATTGGTTTGTGCCACGACACAGCATTATAATTTTAAAACATCCATCGGGACAATGATCTAAAATATATGTTTATCCACTAGAAATTAAAATGTGTTGATAATCAACTGTTTTAAAGAGTTGCGATGCATCATGGTGTGAAAAAACATTATATATATATATATATATATATATATATATAATTCTCCTAAGGTTGTATAAAAATATATATATAGTATTTTATTATTTAGCTCAGTTGCACGAGAAACCTTATCTCAGGACCACTGGGTTTAAACACATGATTAGGAAATCCCTTCTCTTTGCCTGTCCGGTTGCTGTAGCAATATTACATGATACAACAAGAAGCTGGTTGATAATGCTTGGGGTAAAACACATAAGAAATGCACTTACACCTGTATTTTATATAATATTGTAATGTAACAAAATTAATAGTTATCATGAAATAAATAAATAAACTATTTTATGTTATTTGTTTGATTATTTATGTACTCTGAATTTTAGTCTTATCAAATCCTGCCTATGGAGCTCCGTTAATTTACATATCTAAGGTAACATAATTTTCTTGAAACAAAGTTAAAATTTTGGTGTTTGTAAATTTTATCTTTATATGTATAAACTTTGTTTTGTTAACAGGGTATTGATTACTGTACCATAATTTCAATCAAAATTAATAAGTAGCCTTGCTGCTCATAGTTCCATTTTCCTTTTTGTAAGTTATCTTAAGATATAGTCAGTCACTAAGTGACTGATTAAAATTGTAGCAACAAAACAAAAAATTGGAAACTTCTCACCCAAAGCCATTCTGTAGTTGAAAACTACGTATCTTTATATTTAATTAAAGATATGAATAAACTTCTCATTTCCTCTCCAAGTTAAATTCAACACTCTTGTGTAAATCTTTTATAGTTCAAAATTGTAATAACTTGCAACACTGTGTCCCTTTTTACCTCTTGATTGTGCACTTAAAACATCCCGGCTTTAATACCATTTTTAAAAGCAACGCCAAACATAAAACCAAAACTAATCGTCCCCTTCAATTCTTAAAAACAAAACAAAAGCAACTTTCCAAATACACACCAAAGAGGTGATACAATTTAGAACTAGGAATATTGCTAGAATATTGACGTATGGATGAGAAGTTAAAGAAAGCTCAAAGTTATTTTATTTGGAAAGTGAAAATAAATAAATTCAATGTTGGCACAACTGTACGTACATCAACAGAATAAGAGTAAATAATAGATATTTTGTTACTCTAATTAATTGTAAATATGGTTTATAATTAAAGGGGTTGGTTTTCTTTGTCACAATGGGTCAACTTAAAGTGTGTGAATTACTGCGCAGATTCTGCTTTCTAATTTTAGGTGAACGTGTGAATCAAGCCTAAGTGTTTTCACTGGTTCCACACCCTCATACTCACAATCATCATCACCTCATCTCATCGGGACATAGAAAGAGCCTCCAAGGAAAGGATGTACGATAAGTACAGTTGGGCGTCCCCTGGGCAACGGTACTTCAGCACTGGCCAATTTTCCACAAAATGAGTTACGAGTGATGTTGCCCAGACGAGAAATATTATTATTATTATTAGTACAACTACAGGCTAATCGTTTATTTACCCTAGTGAGTCGGGGATTTGGAAGAAAGAATTTATATAAGGCGTTCCCGCCTTCACATGTTTAGTGGGGAGCCATTTATGGAAACGAAACACCACTAAGACACCCACCTGGAATTTAAACTTCCACCTCCTCGCCACTGACCAAAAAAGACTAGACGAGATGACCTGCTTCGGTGGCTGAATGGTCTAAGGCGCTATTCACAGAAGATTAGACTGCCGATGACGGGGAGATCAAGGTTCGAATTTTGGTCGGGTGTACCGTACTATAGTGGTTTTCCCCTCTCCCTCCCCGCAAATGCGGGTACACTTCCTCTAGGTGAAACCTTCCTCATTCCTAAAACCAATAGCGCAATTAGTACGAACGGGTAGCGAGAGGCAGTGTAAAAAAAGAAAGAAAAACTAGATGAGACTCACGTCTTTGCCCACGTGCCCACTGGTCAATAAGTAGTACTCACAGAATGTATTGACACACTCTATATTACAATATTACAGAATGATAAAACTACAAAATTAAAGTTTGCTGTAATAGCTTTACGGGCTAATTTCAAACTTTTTAAATGCAGTCTGTTATTTTGAGTAAGTGGACTACATCACAATTCTATAGGACCTTGATTCGATTACCGGTGATGCTGACGAAGATATTTACTATTTGTATAATGGTTTCACACCGTTTCGAGTTAGCAAATATTTAGGCGCGAGAGCTGTGTGTGCAGTATTAGGAGTACTGTCCAAGGTTAAAATTAGTTTGTATATGGTGTTCTGATGTTATCCGTGTGTTTAGAAAGTGCACATTAAAAACAGCTGTGAAAATAAAAGCACTTTATATGAGTGGGAACATTATTAGCTTTTCCATCAGGGGGAAGCTATTTTTATAACATGGTTGATATTATAGCAACTGACAGTTAATTTATGGTGTAGGCCTATTTTTATTTAGTAACGATATAGCCTGCGTCGAAATAATATCAGCTATTTCTTATATAAGTTTATTTTTGCCACGGGATTTTTTTTTTAACTTGGTAGAAAAGATATCTTAGACAGACAGGGTCACAAATGAACGGTTTTTCAACCGATTGAATGAAAAGAGAAAGAAATGGAACTTGATTGAAATGAGAAGAAGAATCTTGGACTTATATTATTTATAAACAATGAGTTCTTTATGGTCAACATCTTGGAAGGAAAAAATGTAAAGAAGGATGGGGAAAGGACGGCCCAAGACGATGGATACTGGTGAAAGGAGATATAAGGAAATTGTTAGAATGAATAAGAGTAGAGGAGAATGGAAGAGAAGAGTAAGTGCCAATCGATTGAGAGCCGAAGAAGCAATTTTCATAGATCAAAGATAGTTTTTCTTATAAAAGTGTGGTTTTTTTTCGACACTAACTCATGGTTATCAGCGTCTGGGAACTCTTGAATACACTTTAAACTACAAAAAATATGTATGGTAATATTTTTAGTTTTTAGATGTGGGTTTACCCTATGATAAGCGTCGGTGCCCAGATGGTCTAACTCTCGCATCGCTTTCACAATATACTGGACTACTGACGATGGGGAGATCAGAGTTAGAATTCCAGTCGGGTGTACTGAGGGTAATTTTTCATAACAAGCTTTCCAATAGCCTTCCAAGAAAATTCAGGAAGCAGGTAATCTTTTCATCTTTCTATGTTTTTTTTATAACCGCGTCTTATTACCCGTTCAGGCTATACGCATATTTATTAATTGTTAATAGGGGTGAGGAATATTGAATGTTTAGAAAGTATACCTACATTTGTTTAGAGGGAAATCTTACACCAATTTTAGGAAAAAACCACCCTCAGTGCACCCAACCGGGATGTGAACCCCAACCTCCCTGTCATTTGCAGTCCAGTCTATTATTAAAGTGGTGTCTTACGCGGCCTCCGAAACGAGTATCTTTCACAATAAATAAATGGTACAATAGATGATGCTAAGTCATGCAAAAAACTAAATATCCTATTCAAGTTTTTTTCCAAACTCACAAATCGCCTAGTTGCAACCTTTGCGGCCATGACCTACCCAACGAACCTCTTATAGCTCTTCATAAAAAAACAAACGATATCCTATAAAGTACAAACAATCGCTATACATTTAAAAAAAAAGCCATGGCAGAGAGAAAGAAAGCAGTGTTGTGGTTCGTGGAGGGCTGCCAGGGTAAACAATGTGTTTTATTTTATTTAGCATCGTGTCTTACTACCCGTTCGGGTTATACGCTTATGTACTAATTACGCTAATGGGTTAGGAATTGGGAAGGTTGAATTTGGAGGAAGTGACCCCGCATTTGAGTGGAGGGAGAGGGGGAATAACCATTTAGTAATAAACCACCTCCAGTTTACCCGACCGAGATTCGAACCTCGATCTCCCCGTTCTAAGCAGTCTCAACTTGCGCGTTAGCTAACTACGCCACCGAGGCGGGTTGTAACCAAAGTTAATATAAACAGATCCTAGGATGGCCAAATTGAAAAACTATGTACATACCTCGTTCCGCCCAGGTTCAAAAACTACCCCTTTCAAATTTCGTTCACGTATTGTATATCCCTTGATTCATGTACTTTCATGTTTTTTTAATGATAAAACCACAATTTCTTAATTGAGGTATTGACAAAGATTTTTTGTATACGAATGTTGCTTTAAGTTTGTATCCCCTCCTTCCCCCTGTAACCTGACCCCTCCCCCTTCCAATATTAATTCATGGGATTGCAATTTTTTACTGAAGAAGTCATTCGTCATTAAATTTCAATTCCCTTCCAATGAAAAAACCTTTTATTTGATCATACTTGGAATATTTACCAACCTAACAACAACAACAAAAAAATCATTTTAATTTAACCCTCAAATGACCGTGAACCTACTATACAAAGACGTGAACAAATATATCATTAAATACAATGAAGTTTTTAACTATTTTACTGACGTCACAAATTATATATCCTTGAAATGTCAAAAGAACAAAAAGAAGAAAAAAAATCTTTTGAATCCCATTACGTAGATAATGTTTTGTACAACTGTATAGTTTGGAGTATAACAATATTTACGGCGTAATTAGCTAGAATATTATTTACTATTTTACTATTCAATTAATAGTGTTGATCTAGTTATGTTTATGGTTGAAAATAATTATTCACCCATACATTTGTTTGCCAGGGGAAGGATGATTATTTAATGAGTATAAAATAACTTATTATTATGTTATTTTTTCCTAGGGAAACTTTAAGATCACTTTTTTATGTGTCAATAATATATACTTTGAATATCAATATCTAGTCGTTAAATTTGTCATACGTATGCTAGATATTTTCAGTGATCTATATAATGGTTCTACTAAGTGTTGCCCAAGACCCCCACCAGAAAAAAACATAGGTCACGAAGAGACCCTTAAGATCATCAGAAAAAACTCCTACCTTCCAGATTCCTATGGGGATTATATTCTCCTCTCTTGACTATTTTTTGAACATTCAACGCTTTAAGAAGCTATCTAGAAGGGGTTTATTTAATGTTCTTTCTCCTTACACTTTTTTTTTTATCATTCCCTTTGAATTTTTCCTCTAATCTCTTCCACCTCACCCCCAATTGTTACAAGTGTTACAACCACAACACTTTGAAACTGAGATGTTTTCTTTAGAACCGCGTCTTACTACCCGTTAGGGCTATACGCATATGTACTAATTACGCTAATATGCTAGGAATGAAAAAGGTTGAATTTAGAGGTATACTCTAATTTGCGTGGCTGGAGAGTGTAAAACCATTTAGTAATAAATACATCCCCAGTACACTCGTATGGATTTAGAATTCTGATATCCCTCCCTTTCACCGGAAGTCCAGTATTTTGTGAGTGTCATTCTAACACCGAAGTGAGTTATAGCTTCTTTTAAATTACGTTTGGTATTGGATGGTTTTAGGAGGCACCTCCCAATATTAAAATCTCCTAGCTCGTTCAAAAAAAAGATATCTACAGAAATATTTGCTCTAAAAATGGGATGAAAATACTGTTGAGTGGAGGAGGTTACCTAATGATAAGTTACATACTCTGATCTCAGCACAATATATTGTCAAGTTAATCAACTCTTGCAGATTACGGTGGGCAGGATATGTAGCACGAATTGGAGATTCTATAACCATATTCGCGGTATTGACTGGTTAAACCCAATGGAGCGAGACCATTGGGAAAACCTAAGTGCAAATGGGAGGATAAAATTATAATGGACCTGAAAGAGATAATGTGTAACAGGACAGAATAGAACTAGCTCAAGGTAGAAATAGGTGGCGTACTTTTTGTAAGTCCGGCAATGAACTTTCAAGTTTATAATGGCATATAATTTAATTAAGCTTGAAATAAGTAATTTATGTCTAGGACCGTATTGTTTCAATACGTAACCACAATTATAATCGTAGAGAATAGTCAAGGAAAACTTCTAACTCATTAAGTTATAAGGCCTTTCAAAATTGTAGGTTGTAAGATGCAACACACCTTTTATTAACTGCAGTGGGGAATACAATTAGTTATGTTTATATTTCTTGTGCATCCCGTCTTAATTTACCTCAGAAATACCCACAGGATAGGATTTAGAAAAACAAATATATCCGCCTTTGCGTGAAAGAAGAACATAAAATCTAGTAGGAAAAGCTAACCTCAATACACCAAGCCGGGAATTAAACCACGACCTCCTCGTAATCAACAAAACCAGACTAGATGAAACAGGCGCCTTTTTATCGTGGACGTCCACCCGTAAGTTTGAAGCTTAAATTAATCTGAACTGCAATACGTAGCAAATTTAAGCATATTAGTTTTGTCTTAAATAAAACTGCAAGATATTAAAGTACCTAACGAAAACATGAATTCAAGTCTAATCAACTCTCCTGATTAGTGACGGTAGTTACTAATGAAAGGGGTCAGGACATCACGTGACTTTATTCTGTGCATACCGAGGTCGCCTCGACCAATCAACGAAAACATGTGACTGTCCGTTTATTTTCCTCCGCAATTAGAGATACGACCACCAACCTCGCCACAGCAAACTTTAGAACAATCACAGCGATTTTTGCTTGGTTAATTCGCCAGTAATTCATGTTATTTTTTAGATTCAATGTGTAATTTAATTCCCAGGGGGTGGTTCAATCGAACAATTCATAAAAATTACTGCACCCCAAGATCAACCAAAACAATTAAACCTTTCCGATATTTATCCCACAATGTTTAAACAATGCGGTAGTGATTTTACCCTTTTTTTTTAGTTAAATACTCATTGAGATTTTTTTAAAATTTTATTTACAATAAATATATAGTTAAATCTACTTAATATTGTTTGAAGACTATTAATATGAATACATCGTTTTAATAGTGTTTTTTATTTTTTAAATCTTAAAAAACTAAAAACTTTGAGGTTAAATATCCTTATTTATAAAAACAATTATTTGGCTATTAATAACACATATGCAATAATTTTATTCGTTTAAAACAAGTAAGCTTCTAGCAAACAGGGTTATTTATTTGTACAACTCAAAAGTTGTACAATAAAAATTGCCTATATAATAGGCTATGTATGAATTGTGTGACCTGTTCTCCTACAAGGTCAAGATATTGTAAACAATTATTTATGCTAATAAAATATTGTACAATACAATAAATAGGTCCTTATTTACAGGATGTATTGGACGTGCAGTTTTGAAAGAGTGGGATTTGTAACTCTCTCACATAATATTCTCTCTCTTTCCTGCTCTATCTAAATACCATCTATTTTAACAAGCTCATACTTACTTACACCAATGTACGAAATAGGAAAAGGAGGAAAGAAAATGAATATTTCACCCTGTGAAGCCTCTTATTTATCAACTGAAATTTCCCCTCTCCCACTGAAAAATATAAACACCACCCTACCTATTTTTTGAGCACTATTGATTTATATTTCACAATAAGCATTTTATTGTGATTTTTTCTAGATACACATATGAAGTAAACAGGAGAAAAGAAGGGGATTAAAGGGGGGTCACATTACACATTTTTCAGGACAACTTATATAGCAAAGACCTCATAACGACCACAGCAAGTACATCTTTTATTCTATTTTTAAATATGACAAAGACCTCTTTTAGAAATAATCTAAAGTGCACCTCAAAGATCTCATGATTGTCTAACAGATGGCAGCACTAGCTCAATCTGAGTTAAAATATAATTCCCCTTTTTCCCTTGTACCCTCACTTCATACACTTACACTTACATTTTTTAATCTACACCCCGGCAGGAAGACTTCTACTGGCCATTTTTCAGTCTGAGTTGTATAAGATTTAAAAATTATAGTTTTAAAAAAAGTTTGAGCCAACAAATAATTTTTAGGACAATATATTACTATTTTTTAAATTAATGAAAAAATATTTGTTATTCAATGTTATATTGTTAAGGACATTATCTACTTGTGACGTCATGGCCGGTCAAAATAGGATTTCCCATGTTTATAATTTTCGTTTTACTCAGAGCGTTTTAAAGATATAACGTTAAAACAAAAACGACAAATTCTTAAATAATTCTAAAAATAGTCCTTCAATGCCACAAAATTAGTTTTTTATTATCTCTAAGTAGTTATTTTGTAAACTTACTTTTTATAAATCCTCTACAACTTAGGATATTTGTCTTAGTCACGAAAATAGCCTATGGGAGTTTTCCTTTCAAGATGTAGATTAAAAAATCTTTGTTGGCATATATGTATCTAGAACAGGAAACACGAAAAAGGTCAAATTAAAAAGCAAGTAAATGTTTTCAAGGCGCACATATTAAAGTGAGTGTGTAAACTCGTCAGAGGAAGAGGTTTATCAGCACGTAGATAAGAGCCCTCTCAAGGTGAACTTTTAGTTTTCTTCTCTCTCTTTCTATTTAGTACATTGGCATCTTTAGTGTGAGAGTGCTTAGAGTGTTTAGGTGCGTCAAATTAAGATGTAATCCGCTTCGTAAAATAGATTCGAAATCTCCAAGTAGGCAACGTCATTAAAACTCACGAAATAAAACCCGAATACACGGGAAATATTATCTTGACTTGCCTTCCAGCTGCCACGTCGCAGGTAGCCAATGTCGTTAAACCCTTCGAGCCGAGGTCAAAGCCACGTGGCTATCAAGCTGTAACTAGGTTCTTCATTCGATTCTATATTTACATGAAGATACATTTTGACATCTCTCAAAGTGTCAAACGTGTAGAACTCCAAGCTATTGACACCAATAAGGAACAAGTGTTGTGGTATTTGTTTTCAAATACGAGAGTTTATCAACTTACTTTTTAAAAAGATAAAAAAAACGCTTCAAGCGTTGGATAGATTGCACAAGTTTTTTTTATTGCGGGTAATAAAAGCTCAGAGATAAAACTACGATAGCTTCTATACAATTTTCTTAGAAAGAGCCTTTAAAAAAAAAGCATTTTCTGCGGTAACATTAATAACATCCGCCTCAGTGGTTGAATGGTCTAAGGCAGGCATGTCAATATGGCGGCCCACGGGGATATATAATTTTTTGCGGCCCGCGGACCTTTAGACGATTAAACATACAATGCGGTCCAATTCATATTTTTATAAACGTTGTAAAACTACACCATTTAGAATTATTTAGGTAAATTTAACAATTTAGGTTGGTGCATAATTTTTTACTCTTTAGTCACTAAATATTTATTTTTTTAAATGTTAAATTGGTTCACCAAATATGTGCGATGTTTTGCAATATATATATATATATGTATGAACAGTTTGTTTTAGTGCCACGTATTATACGCTTATAGTTTTAGGATGAGGAAGGTTATATTTATAGCAAGTGTATCCGAATTTCGGTTGAGGGAGATGAAAATCATTTAAATAATAAAACTTAATTACGCTTGACAGATTCGAACCTTGATTTCCCCATCACCGGTAGTCTAGCCATACTGTGAGAATGAGGCCTTTTAGACCATGCGGTCACCAAAGTGGACTATGTACACAGTTTTTTTTTTATCTTTTAAAACAGAAACAAACATCCAAGAGATCACATCTTACGGGCATTCACTTGTCGTGAGTTTTGAAAATTTTACATCCACTACTGTTCCCAGCCTATGGCCTGAATCAGTTTTTTATTCAATCCATATACTCTCCACTACCGGCTTGCTAGTCCTGTCGTGGCTTCATATGTCCTATACTCTAACTTAAATACTAGGACAGGCACAACAATCAGTTCCCGGCCGTTAATTTATCAATGGGAAAGTGTAAACCTATAAGTTTTGAAAATGACCTCAAAATAATATATTATAAGGTCTAACGCACCATTGATACAATTTCTGGGGGAGAGGGTGGGGAAAAGAGGACAGGTCCTAACATTTTAAAATCTTGATTTTCTTTCTCATAATAATACAAAATTTTAATTGAATTATTTGTTGCCAAAATTATGATGATATTAAATTCTAAGAAATTATATTTTCAATTTTTAAACGTGGGACTTTTTGGTCAAACCAGTATGACCTGCTTGGTCTAAGGGTGCATTTCAGTCTTACCACCCCTCAAGACTATTCGTGATTATTTATACCAATATAGAAGGAATGAGGAATTAGATTTTAAAGAAAATTAACCCCCATTTGAACAAAAGATAAGGGAAAACTAATGGAGAGAAAGCTTTTATTACACCCATCTAGAACTCAAAATCTCTTTCAATCGACACCGAAAAACCTCATAGACGAGATTGACGTTGAGTACCAACAGATGTGTTAAGAAATAAAATATGTTGAAAATATTGATGCAAGCAAGACCATTTCATAAAATAAATGTTTTTATTTTAACATTTAGCTATTTTCAAAACATTACCTTGTAGAGTTTTGTAGTTTTTGCAACACTTCGCAACATTATCTATTTTGTAATAGCCGCTATTTTTTAAGCACCGCGTCTCACTATCCGTTCGAGTTATACGCTTATACACTAATTACGCTAATGGTTTAAATGATTAATAAGGTAATATTTAGAGAAGGGACCCGGATTTGTTTGGAGAGAGAGAGAGAGGATGAAAAACAATTTGAGAAAAACCACCTGCAGTACACCCGACCAAGATTCGAACCTCGATCTTTCAGTCATCGGCAGTCTAGTCTACTGTGAAAGTAGCGCGTTAGACCATGCGGCCACCAAAACGGATATATTTTTTATTTACGGCAAGAGTTTCGTACTGAATCCGTGCTACGTTTCTTACTACCAGTTTGCGGAATATCTTTACACATAATTACGAGATAGGTTCTTTGAGCCATTTGACCAAAGGGAAAGGACGTCCAATAATCTGATGTCCAATCCTAACCATCTACATCAAATTACACCTTCCCCCCCCCCCTTTTTCCTTAAAGTTATGGGTTTCCATATTTGTTCTACCTAAATGATGATGAACCTTTTTCCCCCTAACTTTGCTTACGGATCGTTTTCACCACAAGATCTAAAGGTCAATAAACAAGTGTTGAAATACGTAATGAAACATAAGAATTTAGCTTCAATTGCATATTTCAAGGTCACTACCAGAACTCCCAGGTGTACTTCATAGTAATGACATTTTCCAAGAAGCGTGCTCTTTTGTCAAGTTAAGTGTACTGTACTTGAGGTTGAGGACACTCGGGGATGATGTAATCATGACAGTTGAAACAAAAAAGAAATAGCTATCATCAGACTAGCAAGAATGGCCGAGGCTAAAGAATGGTCGAGGCTAGGGTATTCATTTCTAGAAGGTCTCTAGGTCACCGAGAGTTAAGGTGGACTGTATAATGGAATTCAAAAAGGATTAAGGTAGGTTTGAAGTAGACGCAATGATGGGGTGGGTTGGAACTCACCGTGAGTTAAGGTGGGCTGTAAAGAAGTGCAAGTTAAGGTGGGCTGTAAACAAGTACAAGTTAAGGTGGGCTTTAAACTGGACCAAACAAATGTGGGCTGTAAACAGGCGCAAGTTAAGGTGGCCTGTAAACAGGTACATTTTTTAGTATAATAAGTTTAAGAACGCACTTACATAAATCATGGAATTTAACTCCGTTGTTACAAGACATTGCTTGTAAAGAAGGTACATAAATAAACTTTTACGTTTAAATCTAATTTTGAATCGTAAAACAAAAACTTTTCAATTTAGCTACATCTACTATTAACATTCATTTCGATCAATAATGAAAACCTCACAAAGTTAGGCCTAATATATTTAAATGGAATCATAGATATTTTGGCAAGGAGTAATATATTTATTTGATTGCCAATATTTAATTTTCATTATTATTACACAAACTAGCAAGATCTAGCCTTACTAAACTTCCACGCATCAAAAAATAAATGTTGTACTGAGCTTGAAATGGCAATATCGTGAAACTAAACTATTTTATACAGGATGACGTGTTCGTGAATAAGAACGGCGTATATGTAAATACGCTATTTTAGGGCATAATGTTTTACGATAAAACATATTGTTGCCTCATCGGAGGTTAATTTTTGTTATGTTGAGACATTTCCATTATTTTAGATAGGCCTATACATATTTACTTTCTTCTATGATTTAGTTGAGAACATTTTTAATTTTATAAAACTATAACATTTATAATCAATATTAAAATGTTATTATTGGATTCATAGCATTCTGGTTGTCCTTATGAAAAATTATAAATATTAACTTTTCATTTAATAGAGAGTAATGATAATTAATTAATTAAATAGTTTAACTTGCACTTTCTAAACAACACTAGATTTGAGGACGACTTAAATACCACAATTTAATCGTGGAATTTATATTAAATTGGGTGACCTGGTGGTCTAGGGGTAAGGTGTCAGACTTCTGTGCTGGGGTCCAGGGTTCAATCAATCCTAGGCCCCGGCACAGATTTATCTGATTGCCAAACCTTTCCTTCTCCTCAGACAAGACGTGTATTAATCACAACTTGTGAATGTGGGGAATGCCAGGCCTCCACCGTGGTTCGGATTCCACGTCAATATGTAGGTCATCCCTTTCATCTCACAATCCCCCTACCATTACACATTAGCGTAAGTGCGTATAACCCGAATGGACCACTAACAATATATAAACTATATAAAAAGTATAAGGATGGTTAAAAAAAAAACATGTCTATAACAATATTCACCTAGAGGGGTGATGGAAAATTGTAAAGAGGAAAAACCTTCTATGGGGCACAAAATCAAAGTCCAGGCTGCTGGACGCTGTTTTAAAGATGTAAAGGTGAGTTTGATGGTTGTTAACATTTTATATATTTGCTAGGAAACCAACTGTACTTTCTTTATTAACAATGCTTCTGTTATGAAATAAGCATTGTTAGAGACCTTGTTTAGTATTCTCACTGAAACACCGTGATACGAACTATGTAGAGAGCTGTAATCAATTAACTGCCGCTGAACATACTTCCATTGATGGTGATAAAAATCACCATCCTTCTTCTAAAAAACATTTGACACCTCATATTTGGACTCAAAATAATAATTTACTTTCTTCACAGAACTTATTCGCAAACAATAAATGTCTATGTTAGATAAACCACAATAAATAATGATCATGCTAGGAGCCACAATGATGCTTTTTACTACCCCCCCATCATAAAAACTTTGATTAGGAAGCG
>CABFOV010001598.1:0-16325 GCA_902141375.1 Timema poppense
TCTCGGTCGGGTGAACTGGGGGTGGTTTTTCCTAAATGATTTTCCACTCTCCCTCCACGCAAATGCGGGTTCACTTACTCTATTTAAGCCTTCCAAAATTCCTAGTCCATTAGAGTAATTAGTACTTAAAGCGTATAACCCGAACGGGTAATAAGACGCGCTGCTAATTATTATTATTATTATTATTAGCTATAGGCTATGTGACATCGTTTAAATTATTTTGCTCATATTAATGTTTACGATAAGATCCATAAATTCTGTACCCTTCTTTTTTAACAACCTGTATAATATACATTTGTTTGTGTGTCATTTTTTTTAAAGAAATAAAGCTTTAAACTAAAATAATGTGATATTTTCAGGGGTGAGAAATGTTAGCTTTGACACACATACCCGCCCTACCCTAAAGTAAATATCTGGATGCACCACTGAATCTTAATATCTTAAAAACTAAGCCTGCTATAAGTACGGAAAGGTCTTGAATGCCTATAAAACACGAATAAAACCATTTAGAGAAAGCATTTTAATATATTCCTACAAAACTGCTGTCATACAAATAGTTTATATCTAATCAAATTATTTATAAGCTAAACAGAATCAAGGCTACCTTATAAAAATACTTTTAGCATAGATCATGTAAATACATCACAGGGAACATTTTCAATAACTCAAGTTTGGAGGTGACAGACAATTAGTGTCAAGTCAAGGGCTCTACCTGAACAGGATATAAATGGGTAGAGGGAAGGGGGAGTAGCGGGACTTACAAAAAATATGGTAAGATAGATTATGCCAAAAAGGAGTTGGGGAGGAGAGGGAGAGGTGCTTCCAATGACAAACTCACCTGGCAGGAAACTAGTGAACTTTTTCAACAGTTAAGACATGATTTAATTTGAAAATAACAAATCTTGTAAAAATGATTGTATTATAAATAAATGTCGTGTATGGATAGAACATTATCTTATTCTCTTTAATAATATGATAACGTAAAAACTATATTCTTGTATTTCAGGTTTTATTTAATTTTAACTTAATTAAAATTACGTCTTATTGTAAAAAAGTAAATATTGACTTGTAGCATTTTACTAATATATTTCATTTTTAATTTACAAGTTAAATATAATACAAAAAACCGCATGTTGTTACTATGCATAATTTCTGAGAAAAGGCTGTACAACATTATCGTTCTTATATAGTAGGTGTACCTCGGAATCTTAAGTATGTATGTGATGTATGTATGTATGTGATGTATGTGATGTATGTATGTATGTGATGTATGTGATGTATGTATATATGTATGTATGCAAATTAAATTTATCTTTCCTATACCATCTCTTAAAAATCCAGCACCAGGAGTGTAGTTATCAAAGTTGGCTATAAGCCATCCATATCTTTACTGATGATGTTATACTTTAACCCCAATCCAGAACTCAAATGCGAGTATCCCGAATTCGCTTAATGTAGTCCCCCATAGGATAAGAAGGTAAGCTTTCTTACCAAAGAGGTTGGTTTTGTTTATAGTAGCATCTAGTGTTATCACCATTTATAGTAGCCTCGAGCTTTCATTTTAAAATCTAGTATATATAATGAGAGCCGTATTTTTGTTCAGAGCTTTTCTCAAACTTGCCAATAAGGTACAAAGCTTTAACGTTGTGCATTGGTTACTTGAGTGCTGTAGCTAAACTCAGAATTCTTATATCTTTTTTTTAGGGGGCCCCAAGGGGTTTCAGCACATCGCCATCACGTGGCTAGAGCTTTAGATATAGTTTTGGCTATGAATTCTGTCAACTTTATAAATAAATATTATACGTGAAACACATAAATACCATAGCCTGACAAAGAAAGATTGAATACAAATAATGCTCCTATTTAGAAAAGTCAAAAAATAGATCAAAACAACAGGGAACAGACTTAGCGCGAAATCATAAATTACCAAAGTCTAGGTATATATTTAATAATTTATATTAATTACATTTTGTTATTTTCTCTTTATTTATAATATATTGAATTATATATATTTGCGAACAAATATCAGGTATAAGAAACGTGAGTTAATGATACTAGATGATATAGTTTATTTCGGTTCTTCAAAAAGGGATTGAAATTATCTTAAATATACTACTTTTTTTACTCGCGTTAAGGATTCACCAATGACAAGGAAGTGAGTTTCGTTACTTAGTTTAGGTTTGTATTCGAATAGTGTGTAGGAATATCATTCTGTTTAAAAGTACATTAAAAAGTTCTGAACAAAAATCTTTTGTACACTCTTGGCCTATATTTTTTGTAAATTATGCTTAGTAATGACAAATTTAAAGCTTTCAGATTTACATAAAATGTATTTTGCCCAGCGGACGCTCTTGTTAAAAACCTTCACTCTACAGAAATGCTTAAATAAGCAGTACGGAATATGTTAAAACCAAGTAGAAAAGTATATTGTATAACATTTCATTTTCAGAGTTTTTCTGAAAAGAAAGCAAGGTTTAGTAAAACGACGCTTTAAGAGGGCATAAAATTATCTAGTAATCATAGGAATAAACAAGTTTAAACAATAATGTTCTTTTATACATCTCTCATATTTACTTATTAACAGAAGTACAAGACTTTGCCTGAGTTAACTGCATAATGTATTGCATGGATATACCGGGAAACAATTTTATTTTCTTCAAAAAGACAACAACAAAAATTGTGTGTAACCTAAACCTTACAAAAACAGCAATGATGAGATTGAAGGACTTTTATCCTTGATACTAAATCAACTGATCTATTATTACTTTGTAGATAAAAAAAAATCTAAATTTTAAAATTCCAGCTTTGAGGTGCATATGTTTGTGCACAGGGGCTACTAATTTTAAAATTTCAGACCTCTGTGTGAGGTAGATATCGCACAACGCTCATGACAGACACACAAATTCTTAAGTTTTTATTAATATAGAAATGTGGTAGTACATCTGTTCTCAAAAGAATAATTTACCTTCCATGGATGTATAAGAAATGTGTTAGCTTGACGCATTTATCACCATATAGACTCGATATCTGAAGATTCTGTTATTTTCCCCCAGACTGTACACTATCATTACATTATTCAGTACGATATTTGTGCAGAAAGTTAATTGTATATACATTTCCATTAGTTTCATTTGAATTCGTTATCTGACGATCTCGTTGGATATATTATATTATCTAGAAGTGCTTTTACATAAAGTGAAGTGACTCACTTCTACGTGTGCATCAGGGAACACCTATACAGTCATATACCTTGCTAATGTATATGTACAGTACAGTCAACAACACCACTTTCTTTGTTGTGTAGTTTTGCAAAATATACTAAACACTATTAGTTTTTAATTCATATTTTGTTCATGTATATATTTATAAAAGTGTCATGAACTAGAATAGAATGTAGTCGTCTTATTTTATCTTACAGACTCTATTCCCCTGGTGTATTGGCTGACAACAGCTGCATGTAAAGAAACTAGTTCAGATACATGAAGACCTTCTTAAATGGCCTAATAGTCTAAAGCGTTACTCTCGTCTTAGATTGGCCTGATGATAACGGGAGTATAAGGGTTCAAATCACTGTCGAGTCCACTGGGGGTGGTTTTTACAAAAAAAATTATTTCACTCTCCTTCCACACAAATGCAGGTAGATTCCTCCTAACTGCTTCCTTCTTCATTTATACCACATTAGCGCAATTATTATCATATATGTGTATAACCTGGACAGGTGATATTTTTTTTTAATACAAGAAGGTCCTATCAATTTAATTTTCTATCAGTAGAAATTCGTCTCTAATGGTTTTAATTAGTGTTGGCAGTTTAGTAGAAGGTGTTATGACCTAAGTTAAGCTAGTTTATAAGTTATGTGTTGATTGTTTATAAATAAAGCATCAAATTCCGGCTTTCTGCATTGTAAATTTGTAAAATGAAAAATTATAAAATTTTAGGTATTAGCTTCTTTTAATAATACACTAATATAGCAATACGTGTACAGATAATATTGTTAAGGAATAAAATCTGCTTTCAATATAACTTTTTTTTAGTACCACATCTTACTACCCGTTCGAGCTATACGCTAAACGAAAAGTACACCAACCCTAAGCCGGAAAATAATGAAGCGAATACGTCTGGAAATAGGATAGAAAAAGTACAGTGAGCATAATAGGGAGAAAAAAAAATCTAAAGCACCCGAATGGGATTGAAACCTTCGAGTACTGAGTTCAGTGCTGAACCATACTCATATTTCCCTCCCGGGCTATACGAATTTTTAATTACGCTAGTGGGAAAGGTATAAGGAAGGTGTAATTGGTTGAAAATGTTTCTATATTTGCGTGGAGGGAGTAGGAAAAAACACATTTATTAAGCTATCATAGGCTGAGATTCAAGCACCGACCTCTCAAACGCCTGAAATTTAATCCGCATGCCCACCAATGCAGGCGTTTTTCTTATATTACATCGTTGAAATTAACGACCCGTACGGAAACCTCTCATTACACTGTGGTCTAATAATCCTAGTTCGGCATCTGACCAGACTTGCAGTCCCACAAACCGAAGAGTTGTCGTAGTTGCAATAACTAGTTTGCTGGCCCTGATAGAGCCAGAGTGTTTGTGCTGTTGATATCTCATGATCGTTTCTGTATCGTCCAGTTTCCCCCTCCCACCCCTCCCATCATGTTCCGACGTCTGACCCGGTCTTCGTTCTCTTACTGCCCGTCCGTCTGCCCCAGGGAGGGACGACTACGACATTTACATCAAACGTTTAGCAAGCACGTCAAAGGGAACATTTTCTGGCGACCCATGGTGCGTAGAACGGGCAACTCCTTAATTTGGTCGATGGTCCGTGGAGGGAGAAGTGGAGGAGAACCTGTGGGAGGAGAGGGGAAAGATAATCATCGAGTTTACTTGTAAGCTAGTCTCAGGGGGGGTTGGTGCTTTCACACCCCGTCCTCTTGATACTGACCTGAGCTTTGTGGGCGGAAACGTTCCTCTTCTCACTTTCCTCACTGTACGTTCATGTTTCGGGGCAGTTGGGAATCGTTCGGGGGTGTAAGCTAGATTTACACAAATATGCATGTCCCAGGGACACAAGCTTGGTTTTGACACTTTGTGGTGGTAGAAGGGAAATAAATTGAGTTTGAAAAAAAACAAATTATACATATTATAAACTAATTAAATTTTTATAGGGAGGGTTGGCTCATCGCCAGCGAGCTCTTCTGACACGCCAATATCTTGACTCCGAAAGTCAGGATTAGGGTCAAAATTTCGGGCGGTTTCTCTTGCGAGAATTTAACAAGTGTGATTTTCACTTTGGTTTAGACAAATCATTTCCTTGCATCTACCGGTTATTAAAAAAAACTACCTTCTTGATCTTGCATTCTTAAATTATATTAAGTCGGGGACACTTCAAACAAACAATTAAATACTTAGCGTAAAATAGTAATAGTAATGATAATGAATTTTTTATGCACGTTTAACGAAAACGGAGTTATTTGCGCCTGTGCCCACACTTTAAAGGTATCTTATCTGGGAACTTTTGAATTACGCAAAAAATATTTAAATATCTCTTAGCCTAAATGTTTCTCAAAATTGGTTGATTGATGCTTAAAGGATGCTCTAGATTAGACCAAAACATCTTCGAAACTTAATTTGATCGGTATATGAAGATTTTTACTCTCTGTTGACACCCTGGAGAGAAAGTATTGTGAACGTCAAAAAACCGAACTCAAGATTTAATAAATGTAGACTTTTAATGAACCCCTAAAACAAAACAAAAGTTGTTTTTGCAGTGCCGTCTGGTCTGTCTGTCTGTACCTTGTGCTAGAGCCGAAAGTATTTTTACCGATTGGGCTAAGATTTGGTATCTGGGGATTTCATATAGTCCCCCCGAGGATTCTTTGGACTTAAAATATCCAACCCTAAATTTAAGGGTAGTGGGCTGAAAAGCAAAAAAAGAGAGAATCGATTTTCTCAAAATTAGCTGTAATGTTTTAACTAAATCTTTTATCTAAACACCTTTAATCATTATAAACAAGATGGTGATTCTAATTTTCTCCTGAAAATGACTGAGGGTATTTTAAATTAGGGAAAAGGTGACCTGTTGGTCTAGGGGTAAGGTATCAGACTACTGTTCTAGGGGACCGGGGTTCAATCCTCAGTCCCGACACAAATCTATTTGATTGCCAAACCCTTCCTTCACCTCTGACAAGACGTGTATTAATCACAACTTGTGAATGTGGGGAATGCCAGGCACTCCACCGTGGTTCGGGTTCCACGTTAAACTGTAGGTCCTCCATTTCATCTCCCATTCACCCTACTATTATGCATTAGCGTAAGTGCATACAACCCGAACGGGTAGTAAGACGCGGTGCTAATAATAATAGTAATGATACATTAGGGAGATTTTCAATTTTCATAATTTCTCTGCAACTATTTTAGATACTAAGTAACTAATCATTGTAATGTTGTAGTGCTATTAAAAATAAATATATATAATTTGAAATACATTTTTATAAAACCAACAGTTTATGAGCTATTATAAAATATATATACTTTTTAATTCAGGTATTTGAAAATTAATTTGATTCTTATGCTCTTTGATACACAGAAATGTTTATTTTATCTCAATGTGTCCGTAACAGTGTTCCTAGTTCTTAATGTCATAGAATAAGTAACAGTGTATATTATTTTACTTTTGATCTTTGGTGTAACGTTTCTAAAAAAACTTTTTCTTTCTTAAATCCTATGAATTTTTAGTAAATATATATTTCCAAATAAAAGCCGGAGAAAGTCAGTGCGGTGCACCGTAACATTCATTTTTGTTTGAGGTTTTATAAACAGACTTATTATAATATTAGCACACGACTTAAACTAACTTAAATCTTAAACCGACACAACACTAGGTCCCCAACAGTTAATTCATCGCTTAGAAAGGAGAAACCCACATTTCACCAATCATACACTTTTCGCCATTCCGGGAATCTAACCCAGGTCCTCTAACTCATAAGGCAGATTCACTATCAACTGAGCTAATGTATTGGACTATATTTAAATTGGATCGAGAGGTTTTTTTTATAGATGGGTTCAATTCGAATCTTAATTCATTTCAGCTATAAATATCAAATTCCGTAGTCCCAAACATGATTATCATTTAAAACTATCCCTCGTTTGATTTTTTTTATATAATTTTGATATTTTTATGTATTTTTGATTTTATTTAAATAATTCTTTAATTTATATAAAAAAAATAGAACTAGTTACTAAACGTTAACATGGTATGTTATAATACATAAATAAATTTAGTTAAGTGGCAAATTAATAATCTAGGCTTTATGGGATGTTTTAAAGTTTATTTTACAAGACTATTGGGTTAAGTTCCCGATGTCCAGCATGATATCTATAAAACCAATTTCAATTACAAGTGTGATTGTTTTTTATCACATATCGAATATTAATGATTATTTCTTATCATCCCTCGTATCTAAAATATCCTTAAATTTCTTAGTCTCAAAAACTCCATCCATGGATTTTGTTTTATAAAAATAAAATCTCATTTTAAAATCCTTGTATTTAATTTAGAGACATAATTCAATATATTTTAATAAAATATTTCTAGTTGATACCAACATTAATGTCCGCACGTTTGAAGGCCGTTCTAAACGATTTACTAAAACAACAGATTAATACTTTATCTGATTAACTTTTGAATAATGCATATTTTGAGTCAAATTTTATAACTATTTTACTTTATGGTTTCATTTATTTAATTACCTAACCCCCAACGAGTAAAGAATCTGACAACCTTAATGTGTGATTTAAGGGTGAAACTTTCAAGCCTCTACCTTAAATTCCAACCCTCCTGTTGAGATCATTGGACACGTACCACGTATATTTTCACCTCCAGGGAGAAAATGTCGTGAATCCTGACCCCCACGCTCCCCCTCGTAGGAATGTAAATGCTCCTGTAGAGAAACGGTATTATATAAAGGCTATTTTTTATATCTCACGAAGCCCAATGAATACAGAAACCAAGGATGACCTTTTAGCTGATTATTATCGCTAGAGACCATATCGGTATGATCCTCTGTGACTTTCCTTTGGTTTTTTGTTAATACGATTTAATGTTTATTATTATTGGTATAATTTTCCATGGATACATTTCAGGACAAAAAAAAAAAGATCCACAACTATGACTATCAAAATATATATTAGGATAAAGAACCAAAACCAGAACCCCAATGATATATTTTCTATTCTCAACGGGAATCTAGCCCGAGACCCTCATATAAGTCAAACTAGTCAGAATATCTACCGACTTATTTAGAGCTTTGAGGGGTATATACTTTATTTTAATCGGTAATGAAGTAGGGATGAGTAAGATAGAATTTAAAAGAAGTGAACATACATTTGCGTAAAGAGAAAGAGACAATGAGAAATAACTAAAGAAAATACATTTCCCTCACACCATACTGAGATTCTGGACTAGCTAGGTATAGGTATGTGTCATATTATATTTTAGTATCGAGCCGCATTCGAGGCGTGCCAAGTCTGATTAGGAAACTGGCCCAAAGTCCCAATTTTTAATGCTTTTATAGGGTAAAACTAAATAAAATATTACTTCAGAAGATAAGTTCAGTTTAATTTTTATATATAGGCCTAGTTGTCTCAACAGGTCTTGGTTATTTGTAATGGGTGTCGCGGAATTTGAACAAAACTTTATTTTTCATTAAAAAGTTTCCGTTAAAATGCCGCTCTGCTCATGACCAATATTAGCTATCTGCTGGAATTACTAGAGACTTAAACTGAATAAGTATTTTATTTATCTTAACCAGAAAATGTTTTTTACTATAAAAAAAAATACTTGCCTCAACTCGTGACCACTTCCACTACAACCTATGTGACCTATAGTATTGTAATTCAAACTGTGATCCGTAGGACAACAGAGGTCTGTGGATTTATTGATTTCGGTATGCAAAGAAATCCTTAATTAAAGCCATAATTTTAATTTAGGAACGCTAATGGTCAGTTTGATTTTTAAAATATTTTCCATTATAAACATAAAAGTATATTTTCAATCCACATCGGTCTTCCCTCCCTTCCACTAGATTTAACAGGAATCAAGCCTGTAATGGACAGAGCTGGACTTGTCCCCAATCCCTGTACCATTCCCGTCTTTTATTCAAAACAAAACAAAATATTAGGGAACATTAATTTTAAAAGGTTTGGAACCACTGTCATAATTTACTGTTTAATATGTGAGCCACCGTCAAGTTATTAACTTTCCTTGCTAACTATTTACAATTATGTTATATAGTTATTTAAATATATCATTTAATCAAACACGAGAATCATAACGGAAACAATTTTTTTAAAGCTTATATTATTATTAGCACCGCGTCTTACTACCCGTTCGGGTTATAAGCACTTACGCTAATCTGTAATGGTAGGGTGATTGTGAGATGAAATGGAGGACCTACAGTTTAACGTGGAATCCGAACCACGGTGGAGGCCTGGCATTACCCACATTCACAAGATGTCGTGTCAGAGGTGAAGGAAGGGTTTGGTAATCAGATAAATCCGTGCCGGGACCGAGGATTGAACCCCGGCCGCCAGCATAGAAGTTTAAATGCTTATAGAGCTAAAATGTTACTAAGAAATAATACTACAAATATCATACCAAGCCAATACCTAAAAATTATGTTTCTTTACTCTAGTTAGTTGGACAGATAACCGCACTAAAATATGATTTTTTTTTTCTATTCATTCATTATAAGGCACTTTACTACATCTCCAAACATTACAAGGTAATAAATAAACAAAGGTATACTAGAGTAGTGGCGTACCAATTCAAAGGTACCGGGTTCTATTACCGTGTCCAGGTGTCATGTTACAATTTAAAGAATATTATATTTAGATGCGGTTATAGCCGTTACAACAATTATTATAATAGCTAGAATATTTAATACATCATTAAAGGTATACTAATGTAAGCAATTATTGAGCTAAATAATTATAATATTTAACAGGAAGGTACTGTACATCTTTGGTTGAAAGATAATAAAATCAATTTTACTTAAAAAGAAGTCATATAATACAACAGATAAATTGGATAAAGTATCTTAAAGTTTGAACAAAAAAAAAACCCATAAATAAGATATTTGATTTTTGACTGGCTTTGCGAAAATATAACTAGGTATGTTATTTTCACTTAATTTTACTTCTGTGTTATTTAATTTAGTGATAACATGACCTTAAAAGCTTCCAATAGACACATTTTAAGCGTGATGTCCAAATAATCATCCGAATTAAGAGTCATTGGTGAAAATCTTCGTAGTTAATGGGTGACAGCCGTTTAGATGAAATCCCATCCATCTTGACTGACTTAAATTATGAGCCAATAGTTATCCCGAACACAGGACGAATCCTGGGTACCTCAGTAATAAAACAGTGGCACATTAAGCCATAGGTATCAGGTTCGATTTCCGTGTCTTAGAGTATTTTTTTCAAATATAATTTTATAGATATATTGCCAGCAAAAAATATAAATATTTTAAAATTACAAGTGAATAAATAACAAGTAGAAATAAGTTTATGTTGAAACTCACTGATAACAAAATGGCGTCTGGAACACAATATGTACTAACTGCTTCAGGCTTACCTGCAATCAAAGCAAACAGAGAATTCTTTTAAATCAAATTTAAATCAAATTATGGAAACGATTTTACAATACATAAAGTCTGATAATTTTAAAAGTGGTTAATTTTAAAGGAAACTTAAATATAAATTAGTTTAAATTTTTATCAGTACAAGACTGTAAGTATAATAGATACGTTTAAATTTAATGTTTGTCGTGAGAGTGTCTATATGAACAATGCATGCGGGTATGTGCTCAACTAAATTGTCCATACGTGAACAATGTTCTTTGTAGAACGTTGGTGGATATCACAAACAAAGCTACATCATTATTTTCTCCCCTGTGTTTTCTAGGTTTCCCCGAAGGAAATTCCCATTTTTACAGTCATCTTAGAGAGTAATAAAAAGGTGTCATTTAATTTTTTTTAATGTTTAATTTATTATTGTAAAGTGATTTGACCTGATTGGGCCTAGTACAGGTTGCTGATGACGGGATGATGAGGGTTCAAATCCCGAATGTGTGTATATTGATATATTTTTTTACTCAATTGTTTACACCTATCTCTCCATTAGAATGTGAGTATATTTTCTATAAAATTCTACCTTGCTGACTCATACACTATCGGTGTTATTATGTGAATAGCCCAGTCAAGTATTAAGGGCCAGTTTCATAGTCAAATTTAGTACGACTCAAGTGCGGCACTACACTAAATACATGACGACACCTACCTAAACCAGAATGGAATGGGCCGTTCTCGCGTAGGAAACTGGCCCATTCCATTTTGGTTTAGGTAGGTGTCATCATGAACTTAGTGTAGCGCCGCACTTGAGGCGTACTAAATTTGACTATGAAACTGGCCCTAAGACTTGGAGCACAGAATAAAGGAAACGTTTAATTCAAAGGCAGGTAACCTAACGTTGTTGTCGATATTTAAAATAATTTAGCAACAAAGTCCGTTGACAATTTGGCTCTTTTGAGGAGGTGATAATTGAAAACTGCATATGATTTTGAAAAACATAAGATCAAATTTTACAATCATTTATTTTACAATCGTTCTAAAGCCAATGAGATTATTGACGCTAGTCAGAGCACTTTCATCACAGTCCACCCTTTGAACAGGTCGTGGTTCTCCCAATTTTACACTACGTGCACAAACAGTGTGGTTTTACCATGGACTTCATTGGACCATTATTTTAGACTTTTAGAGGAATGGTGACACATGTATGGTGATGTACACAACTTATTTCAACTTGTCCTGACTACCCACATATTTACACTAAAGAACGAGGAAAATATTGTTTAGAAGAAATTGACTCAAATTTACTTTGAGAGAAAGATAAATCATTAAAGAAAAAACACCCTCATAGTATCTGTCCGGGACTCAATCCCAACCTACGCTTAACTGGTGAACCAGACCAGATAAAACTGAAACCTTAGCCCGTATACCCACCCAAATGGTTGATATCATGAGATGACCAAGGACTTAGTCAAACCATGATGCCAATATAAATATATATTTTTACAGTCTCCAATGAAAACCATTTACTTTGTCACTGGCATATTATGTTATTGGTATTGATATAAATATCATTAGTGACAGCTTTGGATCATATACCTTTGCGTACGAACATGTGGAATTATATAGCTTTTTTTTATCATTGCGTCATACTATCTGTTCAGGCTATACACATATATGATAATAATTACTTTAATGCGTAAGGAAAACCCGCCTCGGTGGCGTAGTTGGCTAACGCGCTAGTCGTGTTGAGCTGCTCGACTGCTGAGGATGGGGAGATTGAGGTTCGAGTCGGTTAGGTGAACTGGGGGAGGTTTTTCCTAAATGGTTTTCCACTCTCCCTCCACGCAAATGCGGGCTCACTTCCTCTAAGCCAACCTTCCCAATTCCTAATCCATTAGCGTAATTAGTACTTAAAGCGTATAACCCGAACGGGTAGTAAGACGCGGTGCTAAATAATAATGAGTAGGGAAGCATTTAATAGGTAATCTACCTGAATCTGTGTGGAAGGAGAGGGGAAAACCATTTTGGAAACAAATCCTGAGTAGACCTGTCCGAGATTCAAACCCCTCCCCATCATCAGTAGGTCAACATAACACTAGAGAGACACCTTAGACCATCCGTCAACTGAGGTGGGTCCTTTATAGCTGGCAGATAAGGTTCTTTCTATAAAACTGGACTATAAAACGTCAAACCCCTCATCTTGTGTAGGATCACTTTTATCAGCTACATCATCTGACGTCACCCGATGTCCACTTCTCATCATCGTTCTATCTGATACGTTTACCGAGGTACTTCCTCGGTCACCCGAATAAAACACTCACCCAGGAGGGTATTTAATTCCCAGGGAAATGTTCAACACGACCATATTGTTTATGTCTACAAAATCGAGCGTTTTGCCTATTATGAGGCCTGACACATTGAGAAAATATACAAACTTGAAAGTTTTAAGAAAATAAATCTTTTCTACAATCTGTCTGTTGTGTGGGCAAATAAAATTGATGTACCATAATGTGTGAGATATAATTTAGAGCTGGCAGACTGAAATATTTAGTTCCAAATTTAGAAGTTATACCTATAACCAGCACATTTTGTTCGCACGGAAAGGTCTTTTCTTGACTGATTGCATCGTGGAGCCAAGGAAGATAGGTTTGCTCCCTTACAGAGTAAACAGAGGGTACACGAATGCTTGTGTAATTGCTAGGCAATTAATGACCAGTAATACGTTTACTGAAGAAGAAAAAGAAGAAGAATTCCCTTATCGGAAACAAACAAATAACTTGATGGTTTTTTTCCCCTAGCTATAAATATGCAAGGGCTTGGTTTCTCGAGACATGAATAGATTACTAACTCTCTCATAAAAGCCAATAAACTAGAAAATGAAATTTACATAAGAACCCAAGTTGTTGTCCACTTGCGGAAACAAATTACACTTTTTTACAGTCCCTTGGTGGAATGAGGTGACCGATTGACATTAGCATATTTTACAAGGTAGATTCTCTGGAGTGTGCTTTGTTATGGAGAGAAATGAATAGTAAAAATAACATAGCTTTAAACATATAATATTAGTAAGCAGTAACCTACATCGGTCCAATACCATAGATAAGTCGGTAGTGTGTCTGCCTACTTACCTAAGGGTCCCGGGTTCGATTCCTGACATGGCCGAAAACTTATAATTTTATGATTGATTGGTTTTACCCTCTCACATTGATAAATTACTGGATGGGGACTAGATGTTGTGCCTGTCCTAGTCTTAAGTAAGATTAAATGTCATAGCCAGCCGGTAGTGAGAAATATATGACTTAAATAAAATACTGACCTAGGCCACAGGCTGGAAACAGTAATGGATGTAAAATAAAGTAACCCACATTGATAGACACATAGACTAAAGTAAATGTCAAGCTCGTTTAATCTGGTTTGTCGTTGTTGGTGAGGTTGGGTTTAAAATCCCGCCCAGATGCTCTAAAGGTGATTTTTATCTAAATGGTTTCCCATTCGCTTTCTACACCTGAATGTAGGTAGACCTGCTTTATATTTTACTTTACTCATCTCAAGCCACTAGAGTAATTAAAATGCATCTTAACTTAATGTGTTGAAATATGTGATGATAAGCACCGTTACCCGCCTCGGTGGCGTAGTTGGCTAACGCGCTTGTCGTGTTGAGCTCGACTGCTGAGGACGGGAAGATCGAGGTTCGAATCTCGGTCGGGTGAACTGGGTGTGGTTTTTCATAAATGGTTTTCCGCTCGCCTTCCACGCCAATGCGGGTTCACTTCCTCTAATTCAACCTTACCAATTCCTAATCCATTAGCGTAGTTAGTACTTAGAGCGTATATCCCGAACGGGTAGTAAGACGCGGTGCTAAATAATAATAAATAATAATAATGATAAGCACCGTTTACATTTGAAATATGTACTATCACTGATTTTACCCCGGTGGTCATACGAAAGATTTTAAACCATTAGTAAGACCTATACAGAGCTATATTGCCACCTTCTATAAAGAATTATATAAACTAATGTTGTTGGAAATGTGATTTACGTTACATGTCTAGACTCATCTCCAACACAAGTCAATAATTTCATTTTCATCATATACCGCCATTTAGGACGAGGTTTTAACGACTTTATTGGTTTTTTAATAAGAAGAGCACAACTCTATTTTAGTCATAGTTGATGGGTTTATTAAGGGAATAAACTATTTTTTTTATGATGAATATGACAATTGTGATAACAATTTTGCTAGCCCAACTATATTTCACTTTTGTTATTTCAAAAAAAAAAAAAAAAAATTTAATNTGCTAGCCCAACTATATTTCACTTTTGTTATTTCAAAAAAAAAAAAAAAATTTAATCAAATAAACATTGAATAAAACTAAAATAATTTAAGTATTGGTAAATACTACAACTATTTCTTCCTAGAAATTCTATCCTTCGCCTTGAAATAGTTGGAACGTTGTGCATAGACGACTTTTTTTTATGGTAAGGTCAGAGTTTGAATACCGGAAGGATACAATTGAGTTGATTTTCCACACATTATGTTTAATGTGATTTTTCCATCTCCTTCAGAGTAAAAGTCAGTACATTTCGTATAAACTCCCTTATCCAAACAAAGCATATGGATCATTAAATACTCTTGTGCCAAACTTATAGGCCTACATAAAAAAATAAAAAAAATTGACAGATTATAAGACTTGTTTACCTCTCAAACGGTTCCATTTTTTTGTAATAACATATTTTTATTCAAATATTTTCAATAAAGGTTTAACTAGATTATGGAACATTTCATATGAAGCACTTTTTACATGCTAGGCTTTCCACTGCCTGTTATAACTGCTGTGTTGGTCAATGAGTATTTTCAGGGGGGGAGTGTTGGTTGGTGAATATTTCCAGGGGTGTCAGTGTTTATCGATAATTATTTATAAAGGGGAGAGTGTTAGTCAATGAGTATTTCTAGGGAACAGTATTAACCGATGAGTATTTCTAGGGAGGCAGTATTTATCGATGAGTATTTCTAGGGGGGCAGTGTTTATCGATGATTATTTATAAAGGGAAGAGTGTTAGTCAAAGAGTATTTCTAGGGAACAGTATTAACCGATGAGTATTTCTAGGGGGGCAGTATTTATCGATGAGTATTTCTAGGGGGGCAGTGTTTATCGATGATTATTTATAAAGGGAAGTGTGTTAGTCAAAGAGTATTTCTAGGGAACAGTATTAACCGATGAGTATTTCTAGGGGTGGGGCAGTATTTATCGATGAGTATTTCTAGAGGGGTAGTGTTTATCGATGAGTATTTGTAAAGGGTGACAGTGTTAGTCAATGAGTAGGGGGGCAGTATTTATATGTGAGTATTTCTAAGGGGCAGTATTTATCGATGAGTATTTCTAGGGGGGCAGTATTTATCGATGAGTATTTCTAGGTAGACGTTGTTTATCGATTAGTGTTTTAAGGTTGGTGGTAATGGTAGGTAAGTGTTTTAAAGAACGTGGTGGGGGAGAATGCAGTGTTTGTTAAAATAATTCTTTTGGAATTTATACAGTATATTATGTTCGTATAACCAGTTAACATACAAACTATGGAAGGATGTGTTTAGAGCAAGGTGTATAGCAAGTGTAATTGAAGTCGAATGAAAAAGTTATTTTATCTTTAAATACTATATATATATAGTATTTTATCTTTAAATACTAT
>CABFOV010001598.1:16745-74480 GCA_902141375.1 Timema poppense
CATTCACGATAGGAATTACTCTATGAAAGGTCATTTTTCATAATAATATCCTACTATATAATAGATTTCTGGCAGGGAAAAAGGCCTTTCAGAAAACAATTCCTACGCTGAACAAACTTTATTTATTATTTGTTAAAAATTAATGCTCTAGGATTAAGGTTTATAATATTAAACGTTATATATACAGAAAAAACTCACTTTTTCACTTATTACAAATAAAAATTGTACTTAATTTCTCGGTACTGTACATGTTACATACATGGCCCTTAGAAAATTGTGATATTTATAATATAATTATTTAAAATTGTATTTTTGCACGTGTGGATTTCCTAATATATATATTTTATATTTAAATATATTCTTGAGGGATATTTCATTACAATACAAGTTTAAATTTAGAGTTTTTATCTAAAAACCTATTCTCTGACTGTATTTCCTAAGTTGAGTGAAACATTAATATATAAATGTATACGTTATCTTACGTTAACCCTCCTCGGTGGCGTAGTTGGCTAACGTGCTATTCGTGTTGAGCTCGACTGCTGAGGACGGGGAGATCAAGGTTCGAATCTCGGTCGGGTGAACTGGGGGTGGTTTTTTCTAAGTGGTTTTCCACTCTCTCTCCACGCAAATGCGGGTTCACTTACTCTAATTCAACCTTCCCAAATCCTAATCCATTAGCGTAATTAGTACTTGAAGCGTATAACCCGAACGGGTAGTAAGACGCGATGCTAAATAATAATAATAATAATCATCTAATGTTTAGTTTTAGTTTGTATAATTTAATGTGTTGGATAAAGTTCATAAAAAATAAACATTAACAAATATTTTATGTAATCTATAATTTTCAACATCAAGTTAAGAACTAATTGCTCATAAAGAGTAGGCTGATTATTTATTATTTTGTAACCAGATCCTTCAAAATTGTCTTGCTGTGAATTCTAATAAAATATATATTAAGTATCTCTTTAAATAACACAGTGTATGTGTAAAGTGTTTATTTTTAAATAATATAAATAGCCATAACATATTCAATATACTGTATTAAGTATAGTCAAGAACATTAACTTGACGAGTGTAGTTTTGTACACTGTATTTTGCTACACGTTTGGAATATCTGCTCAGATATTTAATATAAAAATAATTATTATTGGTGTTAAACAATTTAGAAGATAATTTTAATATTACATTTTTTTTACATACCGCTAATTAATATACACTGTTGATAAATTCATCATTAAAGTAGGTTCCAATTGATGCACGATAACGACTGTACATTAAAATGTTATTTTAATTTAAAAAACCCTCTAGTTATAAAACGTACGTACAAGTAGAAATTAACGTTTTGCCATTTCAACTTATCGCTGCAGCCAGCAAGAACAGTCACGAAAACACGAGAAAACTTTAGATGAGAATATAAAGGACTTATGAAAAATGCATGAGCTTGAAAATAAGCATAATAACGAGAAAGAGAGAGTGAGGGAGAGAGAGAGAGAGAGAGAGAGAGAAAACGTCATAAAAGTAAATTTAAACATTCATCAATCCAACCGAAACCGAGTCAACGTTTATCAGAGCCACGGACCATCAAGATGTTGTGTCAAGTTTATCGGAAAATGTATTTAATTTTCCTGTCAAAACTAGAGTAGTTTTCACGTCAGCCAAAGCGACGTGTGGGTAGATGACCACGTAGCGCATTATATTGTACGTCAAGCATGGCTAACTAGAGCCAGCACTGGCTTATTGGCTGTCATACGTCATTATGTCACATGGATAAAGACACTCATTACTAGGTTTCATTTAAAAAATTGTAAATTGCTTTACTAGAGGGTAGTTACAGAATACGCTCTTACATTATCGAGTAATACTGGTAAACTTTATAACTAGGTGAAAATTATAGGTTATTTACAGTCTGATTTAGATTGGAAGGAACTTTTTGACAGTTATACAATTTATTCAACTTTTAAATTATTATTATTATTAGCCCCGCGTCCTACTACCCGTTCGGGTTGTACGCACTTACGCTAATGTGTAATGGTAGGGTGATTGTGAGATGAAATTGAGGACCTACAGTTTAGGCCTGGCATTCCCCACATTCACAAGATGTCTTGTCAGAGGTGACGGAAGGGTTTGGTAATCAGATAAATCTGTGCCGGGACTGAGGATAGAACCCCAGCCGCCAGCATAAAAGTCTGACACCTTACCCCTAGACCGCCAGGTCACCCACCAACTTTTAAAACATATTTATACACCTCAATTTTATTACAATTGGACATATCTCACAGAGAGAAAAGGCTAGTAAATCTACTCTCACCAATCCATAAATAAAGGCAATCATGTTATCTTTAGCTGTAACTTTTGATAGATAGCATCAATACCTATGAAATAACACTATTAATAAAGTAAAATGTTATCAATGTCGATAGCATATAAAAAAAATTCTAAATGTTTTTTTTCTACCAGAATCCTACTAGAGGTTTTATAAATTCTTTAATTCAGTGGCTCCCAGCCTTTTTGAGCGGATACCCCCCTCGGTGGGTCATCAAATTCCAACTCCCTTCCTCCATTTTTTCCGGGACAATTATGAAAATCTATTAAAAAGGTTTTGTTTTTTAGTCACGAACTTTAATTTATACTCTTACATTATTATTATTATTATTATTATTATTATTATTATTATTATTATTATTAGCACCGCGTCTTACTACCCGTTCGGATTATATGCACTTAAGCTAATGTGTAATGGTAGGGTGATTGTGAGATGAAATGGAGGACCTACAGCTTAACGTGGAATCCGAACCACGGTGGAGGTCTGTCATTCCCCACATTCACAAGATGTCTTGTCAGAGGTGAAGGAAGGGTTTGGTAATCAGATAAATCTGTGCCGCGACCGAGGATTGAACTCCGGCCGCCAGCATAGAAGTCTGACACCTTATCCCTAGACCGCCAGGTCACCTATACTCTTACAAAATCAAATATATTTCTGGCAGAGTAATGGTACAAATAAAATGACTGGAACCTAATGTGATGGCTGGCACTGTTTTGTTTTTATCAGTTCTTGAATATTTGATTTTATATTACAACAGGTAGGCAGTGTTACCAATACCTCAAGAAAAAAAATCTGACTTTGGAATATTAATTTAAATAAAGAATGTGTTCAATTCTTAGCTGGTTTTTAACGTTATTTCCAAACTGTTCCAACCCCCTCACCCCTGGAAGTGTTTCACACCCCTCAGATTGAGAGCCACTGATCAAATTAAGCGCTAGGTGGAGTTATAACGTTTATACCCAGGATATAAACATATTTACAATAATCGGGTTAAGGGTGACGTGGTAGAACTTAGAAGAATGGTGACCGCATTTTCGTATAAAGAGAGTGTAAACTATATGATTAAAGAACACCTCAATACACCTAATTATGTATTGGTTAAGGAACGTTTAGAATAATATAGGTTTGTAATAACTGAATGGGTAAATTATTAGTAAAAATAGTTGAATTTTATTTTTGTTCCCGAATGATAAACTACCGAAATAAAAAGTTAAAATTTTTAAATGAGAATAAAGTATAAAAATTATATTGATAAAAAGTGACATTTTAGCTCAATTTGTAACGTGTCTTTCTAGTGAGTCAAAGGTCTCGTGTTCGATTATTGTCATGGCCGAATAAAAATATATTAATAAAAGCCGACATATTATCTCAGTTGGTTGCGTGTCTGTCTAGAGAGTCAAAGGTCCAGGGTTCAATTATCGGCATGGTCGAAAAATTTACCATTGGTGAACTGTGGGTTTAACCTAGTCGGGTCAGAAATCACATTAAATACCTTAAATAAATGAGGATAAATGGAGAATAGAGTATGACACAAAGTCTAAATTAACATGTATAAATTGTATAATTAGTTGAAGGTTGTAGCTAATAAATCCTAAAAGATAATTTAATGATTTGATTAGATTTAAAGTCCAAATTATATTAAATAACATACATGTCTATATTATTAAAACTGTGTTAATCTGTGCGATAAACAAACTAATAACTATCCATATCCAAAATAATGTAGTTTTAGCTAGCAATTGTGTGAGATAAGTGAAATGTAGGGTCTTTTTAGACTAAAGTCTACATTATTGCTATTCGAACCCGACCTACACCCCTAAACCAGACAAGACTCACGTCTCTTCTCTACTGATTTAGATATTATTTAAAGGTAGAGGTTCATTATTACGGGAATATAATATATTAGATAGACTATTGTATAGAAGAATCGGAGTACATTTACGTAAACCTTCTTTAAATTATTCATACGTGGGAAACATCAAAAGCGCACTAGAAGGTGAACATTGAAATCAAAAGCGCACGAAGATATGGATCAAAAGCACACCTAGACCTTGTATCAAGAGTGCACAGGGAAAAAACAACTGCCTGACGTGGCAACATGGAAAACAAGTATTGTTAACAACCCCTTACTTTTTATAATAGTAATTAGGTTAGGTTGTTAAATGTCTAATTCAGGAAATTCGCGAAGCTAGTAATTTCTGAAATATATATAATTCTTGTGGTATTGCAATAAAGGGCTTAAAGACTACTCACAATTGTGCTCTGTTGATGTCCTACCTTGTGCAATTCTGATATCCTACAAAGAAGGTACACAAATTCAACCTGTGCGCTTTCAATACGTAGCATTCATGCGTCTATTTGTCTCTTATATATCGCCATCTTAGGAGAGAATGTGTTCTACAACAGCATAGTTTTGTTGTTAGCGCGTCTTACAATTGAGTTAAGAGCGCTGGGTCTGATTTATGACACGGATAAAATGTGTAAATGATCAAATTGGTGTTTCCCTTAAAACACAATAATTATAGATTAACAGCCAGGAGTTTAGGTGTTGTGGATGTTCTAGAACTAGTCGTTATTTGAACAGTAGACCTTGATAATTACATTCAAAAAACGCTAAGTAGGCCTACACCTTGCTAATAATTATGTAATGCTACTATCGTTACTACAGTTTTAAGATTTATATTTGTATTTTAAGCTTATATTTTCCTTTGGGGATAAAGTTAGACAGAAATAAAATGAATAGAGAATAGTCGTTGTTCACAATACTTAAAACGTTAGTTTCACAATATATGTAAAACCTATTTAAAACCCTTTTTGCATACGTCGTTTGGCATAGGTTCAAATACTGTCCATGCCAAATGTTATTAAAATTTGTCAACGAATTTGGTAGCGATCGCGAAACAATCAGGGAAACACCAAACAATCGAGTTAAAACATAACTTCACTCCACTCAAGTAAATAGGCAACTTTTTTTTTTGGATCGTGTGTTTACAAGATCAGTTCATCCAGAATGTGACCCTTAACTACTCCGAATTGAAAATTTGAGAAATAATGTTTGTTTTGATATGTGTAAAGAAAGTAAGTAACCTTTATTCCAATATTGGCTATGCTACGATTGTTTTTATATGTTCAAAAAAAAAGAAGTTGTATACCGTCACAATCCGATACTATGTAAGTTATTATTTATGTTTTAATATAATATTTACTCTTGGAGTTCAGAATAGGAATCGAAGCCGTAGGATTTAACTTGACGTGTGAATGTTCCGACACTGAACTGTCTAAGTGCGCCCTGTTCACTGGATCATTCTTCACTTAATATTTAAGGCAAGAGTTTATATAGAAGTGTAGATAAGTCAGCTGTTTCAGTGCTATCTACCGTCACAGCCACAGCGAGTAGTAGCTTTTAGTTCTTGGATAATAAACGCTCTCGCGTGAAGATTCAGCGCTGAGCGCTGGGCAGACCTAAATATATCGCTACTACAGTCCAATTTTATGGGAAGGATCTAAACAGAAAAGCTACTAAACCCACTTCCTCCAAATATAATTTCCTTATCTCTAAAACTATTAGCGTAATTAATTCATAAACTTATAACACGGATGGGTAGTAAGACGCGGTGCTAAATAAAACAACATAATTATGATAAATGTTTTGTGAGTGAATCAGTCTGCCTGGGAATAAATAACTGGCATGATGACATATATGATAGAAGCATGGTGTAATCCGTCTAGTAAGACTACTTAATATCTTCCAAAGCAAAGGATAAAGTCATATCTTTTTACAAGTTTAAATAGAAAATTAAACTTGATTGCTTATACTTTATTTTAAAATAGGCATCCTCATTTTAAAGTATAAAAAAACAATCAAGGTGACAAATTTTTTTATCTAATAATTTTATGATTTCAATAAGTGGCTCAAAGAATGTGTCGATGATTCCGATAATTTCTGACGTTTATATTGGAAACGTAATATATATACCGTTTATATTGGAAGCGTAATATACATATATACGTCAGAACTGGATTCGACAAGATAAAATCAAAAATAACAGATATTTATGCCGAATTTAGTAATACAAACAATCATTTTTAATCACGATGGTATAAATACAAATATATATATTGTATTTATACGTCAGAACTGGATTCAACAAGATAAAATCAAAGATAACAGATATTTATGCCAAATTTAGTAATGCAAGCAATAATTTTTAATAACGATGGTATAAATACAAAATATAAATATAAGTATAAACAAAACAAGCAAGGTGACAAATTTTTGTATCTGGAAGTATCTAATAATTTTATAATTTCAATAAGTAAGATGGTATTTATACCATCGTTATTAAAAATGATTGCTTGCATTAATAAATTCGGCAAAAATATCTGTTATCTTTGATTTTATCTTGTTGAATCCAGTTCTGACTTGTTTCAAGGTTGTCTATGCTTTATATAGGATGGCCCTAAGTTCCATGGTGATAGGTATTTGTAAATGTCCGAGCAAGAGGAATTAAGTTTTGAGTGAGGTTACCCTGTCTATAAGTCTCCTGAGTGTAGTTAATAGCGAGCACATTACGTCCTAATGACATCAACCTGGTTAACAAGGGAAGATAAACTTTATTAAGTTGGGTCACCTGCCTTGGGGGAGAGCCAACGTGTCTCTCAACCCTTGTCTCTCTTCTTCGGTTCTTGTCTGCCGAGCTTCGTCACACCTTCCTCAATCCATCTCACACTTTCAACAAAGATATAGTGACTCGGTTGTACAGTTAAATTTGAATAGGAATAACTTTTATCTCTCACAACGTCTTCCTATCCGTTAGGATTATTAGTATAATATATACTAATTACGCTAATGTGATGGAAGTTACTTTTAAAGGAAGTGAACTCAAATTTACGTGGAAGTATAATGGAAACCATTAATGCAAACCCACATAAACTTACCCGCATTCTTTCCGAGCAGTGTTTAAAACCCCTCACTTGACTTGAAATGAGTGTGGCAGTGGCCAGTTTCATATTCAGATGGATTACACCTCAATTGCGGCGCTATACTAAATACAGGACGACTCAAAACTAGAATCTAATGGAATATGCCAGTTTCGCATATGGAACTGGCATATTCCATTCTGATTGATATAGGTAGGTATCCTGTATTTAGTGTTGCACCACACTTAAGGCGTACTTAATCTGACCATTAAACTGGCCCTTAAGTGTGCTCTGAGTTTGCACTATGTCTGTTATGGTACAGGTTTGAACACTCACTCGTCTATTGGGACATGAGCATATAATTCAGTTGACACTCATACTCCACCAGTGTAGTGAAAAATTACGATTTATTAAAAAAATAAAATTGAAATAAAAATTATAATACTAATGAGTGTGTTTTAATTTTCAGATGGAATAATTAATGAAAAAGCCATTATATTTTGGCAATCACTAAAGTTAGACGAGAATAAAGCTAGTTTTATTTTATTTTGTGCCATATGTTTACCAATATATAACCTCGTCTCCAAACACTACAGCAAACCGCTACCACGGAAAGTGCGACGTTTAAAGTTGGACAACACAAAATGTCGCTTCGCCCTATAGAAAAGCTTCTTAGCGAAGAGCTTTACAACTTTAATTGAATACGAGGAAGCGGGATAACAGGAAAATTAGCTATAATACGAAAGAACGACAGCGAAACAAGTATTTTTGAAAAATAGCCACTGTGAGAGTAAAATAAACCTGTTTTGTTAAAAGTGAATAACAACATATTGAATGTTAAACATTACTATTTAAAAAATAAATTAGTGTAACACGCTTCGGTGCGCACACAGAATAAACGTCAAGCTTGCCTAGCCTGGTCTTCTTATCACGAGAACGTCTGGGTCCAAATTCCAGTCAGATTCTATGAGAGTGTTCTTTTCCTAAATGGGGTTTCCCTCTTACTTCACACAAACGTAGGTACATTTTCGTTAGATATTGCCGTTTTCATATCTACCCTAGAAGTACAAATAAATGCAAGCAACCCAGACAGGAAGAGGATAGTAAAAAGTGAACAATGTGTATTTAGAAAAGTGAAAAATAATAGAGTTGTTACAGGCCTGATATTTGATTTTAAATAGCTTCAGTCTGTTTGCAATATTTAGAGCAAGCATAGAGTAGTAGTTTTAAAATTTATTTTTAATGTTTTAACTAACTTTTATGATAAAAAAATCATATTTACAAAAAATAAATGTATTGAAACGCTTCAGAACAAATAAGCAATTATTATGTAAACGAGAAAGAACACAATAATTCAATCTTTAGAATACTGAAATAATCCAAGCCTGCCTTGTAATTTGGAATTTGGGCCTGTCATTATGAAGATACAAGTTTGTGTAGAATGTGAAATAAGTTTTGTTGAGTTAAACGTAGGCATAATTTTTTTCTAAAATTAAGGTTTGGTTATTATTAAATTGGAAAATACATCGTCGTTGACTATTATTCTATAATTATAACTATAATACGATATACATTCTCTTTATTAAAATATAGATTTCATAGCCAGCAGCTTAAAAAACATTTTTAGGTTTATTTAGCGAAGTGTGTTATAGTGTTATAAAATATGATTAATTAATGGCAGTTGTGCTACATTCAGGATGTACTACAGATGCAAGTCTAATTAAAAATGGTGGAATATCGATTTTACTGTATCACATATAAGTGTTTTAATATATTTGTCTTATATATCTGTAGCCCGTTACAGTGGCTGCATGGTCTAGGACGCTACTCTCGCAATATACTAGAGGGCCATAGATAGGGAGATTAGGGTTCGATCCAGGTCGGGTATAATGAGGGTGATTTTTCCTAAAAGGCTTTCTCCACGCAAATGAGTGTAATCACTTTCTCTAAATTCAACCTTCTTTATTTCTAACCTATTAGTGTAATTAGTACATATGTGTATAACCTGAACAGGTAGTAAGACACGTTGCTATAAGTTACTAGATACAAAAAAACTTTTCTTAAACCTTTACATTAATAACAATTTTATTATATAAATATATTTTTATATTTTTTTACTCATTTCAACATATTTGTGTAAATGAAATTATTACTAAATTAATTTTATCTTTATCTACATTTTTAAATTAGATTTGTTGTGGAAGAACATCCAGAATGTAACATAACTGATCTTAGAACATCATATTATCTTTAATTTCTTAGGTCAATATTAAACTTTTTTTGTCCCCTTCTTGGAAAGATACGAAAACAAAGTAAATCCAAGAATTCTTAAATCATTTATACTTTACCTCAAACAAGTGAAACATGTTATTTAAAAACAGCTCGTATCAAAATGGATTTGAAAAGTATGAACATTTCCTCATAGGATTAGAAAACTTATATTTTAAGTGCTATAATTATATAAAAATATGACATTAGCTCATTTTCAACGAAATTTCAAGTGAGATTTTAAAGTTCTTAAATCAAAGTCAATTATTAGAAACAATATAGTCTATAAACTATATCAAACCAATAAGTAATTTTATTAACAGGTTAACAATTTTGAGTGTTGTTTTAGTGGTTTTGAAGCTTCAGAACTGATCTCTCATAAGGGATACTGCAGTGACCCGCTTCGGGGGTCAAAGAAAGTAGGTGTGTCAAACTCGTTTGATCATAAGAGCCAAATTGAACATTAATTGTATTGAGGGGTTCACATTTGAAAAGAAAAGAGCATTCTCTACTGTCATTATCTTAAGTAAAAATAATTTCAACTCGTTTTAATATGGTATTAATAAGATACTAAGGCTAAATGTATAATTCTTTTATTTTAATATTTGAAACCTTTTATTCACAACAATTGTTTAATTTCTGGCTTTAAATCTTATAAAATAGCCTACAAAAAGTGTTTTTAAAATTGTTGATAAATGTGTGTCGGTAAGATAAGGGATCTATTGGGTGCTTGATTTAATTTCATGTGAGAAATCCATTGTTAACATACCTATGTGCTGTCAAACATTGAAAATATTTGGTGCACTAATTTAAAAGTTTTATGGAATTGATCCATGTCGAAGGAGTAGAGATTTGGTACACCAACCACACGTACCAGAATTATTTTAACTATGCCCAATTCCTAAATATCACATTCCAAAATGTTATATTTCCTTGACTTTTTTTTTAAGTAAGGTAGCATTGAATGATGGTTCATCATAAGATGTCCCTGGGCAGCACAAAATCATGAATAGGGCTGCGAGTTAGACTTGCCAGGCTTAAGGCGTAACTTTCGCAATATACTGGATTGCCGATTACGATGAGATCAGTTTTACTAAAGTTTTTTTTATCATGAATGGTTTTCCACTCTCCCTCCAAGCAAATGTGGGTAAACTTACACTAAATTTAGCCTTACTATTCCCTTATACACTTGTGGCAACAAAAAAAAAAAATTCAAAAAAATACCGCAGTGTCCTTTCAAGTAAGCGGTAACTTAAACACGGAGTTAAATATTTTTCTCCCAAACATAACTTAATCCTCTAAAGCTTCATGAAGAACAATCTCGGCTCCATTCTCTCCCAGATTTGGCTTGCGTCGGCAACTATCGGCAGCTTAGATTGACCTTGGGAGGAATAGATAGAAAAAGAGTGGTGTTCTAGTGAATTCTCTCCCACCCCCAAATACACAAGTAGCCTTGTTTGTTCTGTTCCCACCTAACACCCTCCCCCACCCCCCTTCCACACCTGCAGGTTGTTAGTAGTCTATACCTTATCTCCCCACGTTAAAATTACTTGCCGAAGGGGGTTAAAGAGGGTCCTGCGAGGTAAAATATCTAGTGTTGTCGGACTTATCTGGCGCTGCTGATACTAGAACCATGTCCACACGAACTGTACTATCTCACATTGTTAACTAGCAGACCGAGAGAAATGCTCTCTGAATGTTGATGAGGACTCTACATGCTACACATGATAGCCCATACGGCAACGGTCAACCGGGATTAACATTTTTTTTTTATTTAACACATCAGACACGTCGAGTCCACGGATTATCATATACAGTACGTTTGTGGCGGGGAGGGGGGGAGGGGGATAAATGTAACTTTTATTTTTATTCAATCGAACAGTTCTAAAAGAGACTAAAACAACTATTTAAACACTGACACAACATTGATTGGTCGTCACTTTGTACCAGATTATGAAGCCATCAAATCTATATTTCAAGCATTTAAAAAAAGGGTGTATACTATTTTTTTACTCGGAGAGAGAACCGCATCACACCCGTTTTAATGGCTTACATTATTTACAACATAGCCACGAATAAAACTGGCATGGCCATATACTGAAGAAATACAATTATATTCAATTTTGCTATAGCAGGATTTAGATATGGAGGTACTATTTGGAATTATTTGTGTTATTTTATAGGTATTGATAATATATATTGAAAGTGACAGCTGCAGATCACATGACTTGACGTATAAATATATAAATAATGTTACAGTAACTTTTTAACTGTCAACGCTCCTTACTATCTTAAAAGACCGTAGCTGTTCTAGTACAAGAGAAACAAAAATATTCAAATTTAAGAATCCAAAATGAGAAATAAAATGTTATTTTTACACTTCAATTTTAATAGTAAGGGACTTATTTCAAATATATAGAAACATTACTAGGGCTACGTTTATGTATTCATACATCAGGTCATGTTATCTACAGCTGTCACTTTTGATATACTGGGTGGGATCGAAACATTTAGATGATCAGTAACTTGAATATCAACACTTTGATTGAGAAGTACTAGTTAAGTTAACTAAATAAAAGCCAACTACATACACGCAGGTGAGCTCTACCGGACGTCAGGCGAACCTCAGCAGGTTGTCCATCACTTTCCTCAGCATAAATCGTATAATTGTTTCTGCCCCATCTTGTATATATCTATATCTATAAAATACCACTACCAATATAATAAAATGTTATCAATGTTGGCCACAAAAAACTATATTTGTATATTTTCGAAGGCCTTTTGTATATCAACCAATGGAAAAGTTATTATTTAATTATCCCACTTTAAATTCTACCTCCTTCTTCTTCTGTATCTCATTTTTATAAACATATGAATAAACAGTACAGGAAGTAAGATGCGGTGCACGCTCATTTATTGTTGTATATATTTGGTTTGTTTAGAAAATAGATTGACATTAAAGAGCGACATGTAAACAAAGAAACGTTAATTAAATTTAGCTAAAGTTAAATTCTAACCTTGCGTCGACTCACCAATTGTAATAATCGTGGTATTAAACTTCGTGAGGCGTCGGTAGTGGGAGCGCCAGTGCGTCTAGTCATGTGAGGGCGGCCACACTCTACTCTAGTCAGACACGGGTTTAATAGAGGAAATGGTTTCATTAAGATATGTAATATCACTTTCAAACGTCACGACCTTAATTAAGTTTGTGTTTATATTGTCTTGGTAGTATTGCAAAGGGTACGTGCTGCATAGCTCATTACTATAATTGGAATTATTTTGAGCAAACATTTGAACACGGTGGTGTTAGCTCAGTGGCAGTCTGATCACTGAAAGCCTAAATCCCGATTGATTGTTCTAATAGGGATATTTTAGTTAAAGTGGTTCTTTACTTTATTCATAGTGTGATGTTTACTTCCTTACGAGAAGTTAGTGATGGAATATAATGCCAATACGTTGGTCTGGCACTATTTTAATACTGTATTATACTACGGAGTGTATTATTTTAAATTCAGGGTTCTATCATTGTTACTTTCTCGCTATCTTACAAGTAGAGAAAGTATTGTGATCGTAAAAAAAAATCTAACTCGAGATTTTGATGAATATCTACGTTTCATGATCCCCCCGAGTCCGAAAAAGTGGTTTTTGAATTTCCGTATGTCTGTACCTTCAACTAGAGCCTAAACTATTTTACCGATCAGGCTAAAACTTGGTATCTAGGGTTTTAATAGAGCTGCCCCGAGGTATTTTTGGAATTGGATATCTAACCCTAAAATTAAGGGTAGTTTACTTGAAGGTAAAAAGAGAAAAAATCGATTTCCTCAAAATTGGCTATAAAGATTTTGATTAAAATTAGTTTATAAACATTTATAAATATTTCAAACAAAATTATCACTCTCACTATTTCGGCAAAATAACTTTAGAGGCTCCGGTCTGATGCGTAAATTATAATTTTTATCGTATCTCCGAAACTATTTGAGATATGAAATTACTTATCATTACAAATATGTAGATTTATTTATGATACAAGTATTTTATTCGAAGCATAATTTTATGAACCCAATAAATTTCAAACTATACTCGAATATTTAAATTTTTTAACTTTTCGAACAAAAAGGTAAATTATTGCGACCTTAGAAAAAATCTAACCTGAAATGTTGATGAATGTCGACGTCTCAAGACCCCCTAAACCCTAAGATGTGGTCTTTGCAATTACGTCTGTCTGTGTGTCTGTTTAAACTTAAAATTAAGAGTAGTTTGATAAAGGGCGAAAAGAGAAAAAAATTGATTTTCTCAAAATCGGCTCTAGCGATTTTGATTGAAAAGCGTGTCTCGCGTTGATTAAGATTATAAATAAACTGGCTATTTTCATTTTTTCATGAAAATTACTTTTAAGGTACTTAACAGAAGATAAAATTTTCATATTTCCGCAACTATTTGAGATACTAAATAACCTTTCATTGCAAAATTGTAGTACTATTCAAAATAAAAACTTGGCAAATCTATTAATACAATTTTGTGAGCTTTAGTTGTAAAGAGATTCTACTTAAGTTTTAACGCAATAATTCTCCAATGCCATAGAGTAATTAAATAAAAGTAAGTCTCTCAAAAAGTTTGTTATTTTTCATTAAACCTAATAGAAGAAATGTTTGTACAACAAAGATCTTTCTACATTTTGGACTCAATAGTAAATATTTACATTTTTTATTGATCAAAATTTATAAATGAGTAATTTAATAGCAATGTGATGACATGAAGATGTGAAACATCTAATAAAATGTCGAAAATTTTAACCGGAAGTCAAAATTTCAATACGAAGTGTTGACCCTTGTGAACCCAATATTGATATTTTTTATCGGTCCAAACATACAAATGAGGACATTAATTCTTTAAAAATAAAATCATTAAATTTAAAACCGGGACTCAAAACATGATTTACATAATTATATTTCAAATTATGCTCGGGTTAGCTAGTGTATATTACTTCGTTTCATCTGTATTACGATTTTTGAGAAAATATCTCCATTTTCAAACAATAGAGCGAGAAAGTCCGTGCGGAGTTCCGTACCATTTATTTTATTCAGGGTTCTATCATGGTTGAGTTTAATAACATTAGTTTAATTCACTGTCGTCACGTGCATGAACAATTGGGATCAATGACTAGATATAGCACGTGCTGCTGATTGAAATATTTGGATAATGATTGATGCTAGATTGTGCCTGGTGCGTAGTGTTTAAAAGTCTAATTATATTCGGTGATCTAAATGAAAATATGTATACCTGCTATGAACAAACGTCCGGACAGCTTGGCGACTATCAAGCCTATCAAATGAGGGCTACCTTTTCAAAAGGTATATCTACGAAGTCCTAACTTATGGAACATTCCTTCAGTAACGGGATGCAGCTGTCTGTGCATTATACCCTTTCTTACTTTCTGAGAGGATTTTGCCTGGGTGGCTGATGGAGAAAGAAGGATGTTGTACCACGTTGGCATTTACTGCAAAAGATAGTGATAAATAATAGCAAATTTGGAATATGATCATGTTAGATAATATTTTATTTTATCTATAAGTTAATTAAAAAGTACTATAAAATATAATCAATATAATAGAAAGTGCATATTCTTTTCATTATCTTCCTTGTAGTTTTAGATTAAAAATCTTTTGCTATTTATTTATTAATTTAATTACCATGTACCATTTAAAATTATCTCTAACAGTTTAATTACATGTATTAATTAAAAATAGGCCACTAGACAATATATAAAACACACTTAATTAAATATACTTACTATACTGTTTTTTACTATTATATATTACTACCCATTAGAGCTATACGCTCATGTAATAATTACGCTAGTGTGTGTTAGAGATGAGGAAGGTCGAATTTAAAGAAGGTGTACCCGCATTTGAGTGGAGAAAGTATGGAAATACATTTAGTAAAAACACTATAACTACACTAAACCGAGATTCTAACCACGATCTCCCCTTCATCAGCAGTCTTGTCTATTGCAAGAGTGACGCCTTAGACCATTCGGTCACCAAAGCACTGTTAGCAGCAACATTAATACGTTTATAACCTTTTTATTTTTATTACTCACTGAAAATATTATTGGTTCAAATTTCGATTATTTCATGTCTAAATGTGTTTCCCTAAAAACAAATTATGTGACTAAACATTTACTTGAATATTATTTTAATCATAAATTCTTAGCGCTTATATAAAGAATTTACGCTTGGTTATGATATCAAAATGCCATTTCTTCATTATAGTTTGAAACGAATAATATGCATAGGAAAGATCGGGGATGGTTGGCTACAGTTTTCCGATTTTATTTTTTTAATCTTAGGTTATTAATATGTACCAAATTTAATTAATTGGATGTTACCTTTATTCACATTATAATGACTTTGCCAAACCCTTGGAACAAACAAATATTTTATTAAAAAATATATTTTTTAGAGCTATAGAGCTATTTGTAATGTGCGAACCAACCCATTTCACATGCAAATTAGGATTCATATTAACATTTATTACCAAAATCAAACACAGAACTAAATTGTCATCATCATTATAATAATTCTAGCTCTGATTGTTCAAAGTTGACTACATTTTTCTAAATTTTAGAATATTGTTTTTGGTCTTGATTTTCCTGAGTACGATTTAAATTATAGTAAAAGTACCCATATTTTCGTGGAGGTAGAGGAGAAAAACATTTAGGAAAAAACTTAACCGACATTAATCGTGAACACCGAGTTTAAATTAGACTGGGATTGGTTGGAACGTGTGTCAACCTACCTCATAGCAAGTGTGCCAACCAACCCCGTAGTAATTTCATTTAATTATATAATCTACACACTATATAAATCGGTATACATTTTCTGAGTAAAATACAGTTGTAGAAAAATATTTTTTTACCCTTTTAACATATAAATAATTTTATACTTCTCACAAAATTTTTAGTAAAAAGATTTCAAAATTACTCACCAAAGAAATGATTAATCAAATCGAGATTACTCAAATAAACCACCAATTATGATAACAACTCGAAACAAACATGACAGAAGAATATTGTTTATCTCAAACAAATTTAAATTTAATGCTTCACCCAGTCAATTATTGAAATGGTTCTTTAGCCTTGTCAACCTACCCCTGAAGCCAATCAGTCCTGTCTCCCTTATGATGATTTTATAGGAATGACTGAAAGGTTTTCTGATGGGAAAAAAGGCCTTTTCAGATGTCCCCCCCCCCCCCCCCCCCCNCCCACAAAGTGTGTTTTTCATAATTATTGTGAGCAAAGAAAATAATCAAAACTAGAAGGATAGCGAAGTGTTTCGAATGCATCTTAGAGCAATTTGTATTTATTGTTCAGCTTATATATCATCCTAGAAACTTCAATCAAAAATCCTGGGAAGAGCAGCTAGTCGAACAGTTTACATAAGAAATTGAAAAAAGAGCCACTTGACGCACTTAGCCATATAATTTATTTCAAGCATTTCAAAGATTAATTTTTAGCGCCACGTCTAACTACCTATTCTGCGTTTACGCTTATGTTCTATTTAGGTTAATGGGCTAAGGATGAGAAAGGTTGAATTTATTTATTTAGAATAAATATATCCGCATTTGAGTGGAAAGATAGTGGGGAAACATTTAAGAAAACCACCCTCAGTACACCCGGCTGGGATCGAACCACGATCTCCCCGTCATCGATAGTCTAGTCTATTGCAAGATTTAGCGCTTTAGACCAAGCGGCCACTAAAGCGAGTAATTTCAAAGATTTTTTTTTAAATAGGGAAGTTTAACTTCAGTTATGTTAACCCATAGCTTATATTTATAAATTCCTTACAAATTAACTTAACTATATCTAATATAACACATTAAGCCACAGCACCTGTAAATAAAAACTAATCGAATATTGGGATTATTCTCTTATACCAAAAGTAAATTCCTTTGTCAATATCACCTAAAATCGAACCAGAGCTATCTATAGTAATTGTAGCCTACCAACCCGCTTCGGTGGCTGAACTATCTAAGGCATCACTCTCAGACCGGCCTATTTATGGCGAGGAGATTGGAGCTCGATCCCGGTCCGGTCTACCATAAAATGGTTTACCACTCTCCTTCTACGCACATGTAGGTAGATTACCCCTAAAATACTTCTTTACCCCAACAGAGTAGTTATAATATATGCGTATGACCTGTACAGGCAGTAAGATGGGGTGATAATATATATTTATATAGTCCGCCATCCAGGATACAAATGACAAATATTCAAAAATAGTTGACACTACTTTGTGTAAAAAATTAAACTAAACGCATCGATGAACAAATATTTTGTTTTTTGATTTTTTGTCAGAAAAACTGCATAAATACGGACCTTATCTCGTGTTCTCTCCCGTCTCATTTTAATTTCTAAAATTATACAAGGAGCTTACATAGAAGAAAAATAAAACTTGTCTATCTACTTATTTTTCTTTAGCACCACGTGTTACTACCCGTTTGGGTTATACGCTTATGTACTGATCACGCTAATGGTTTCAGGAATTAAAACGTTTACATTTAGAGGCAGTGTACCCGCACTTGCGTGGAGGGAGAGAGGTAAAACCACCTTCAGTACACTTAACTGAGATTCAAACCTCTTTATCTCCCCTTCATGGGCAGTACAGCCCATTGTGAGAGTAGCGTCTTAGACCATGTGGCCATCTAAGTGAATTAGACACTTAAATGACAATCAATATGTTTCTTTTGGCTGTGAATAGCATCGAAATATAACCTACTCCAGTGAGATTGTATGATCAGTATTTGCAACGTGAGCAAACAAACGATATATCAGTACCTACCACGAGACGGCAGCGTTCTCTTTAAACACACACAAAAAAACACACGTTCATTTAGGGGGTAGTTTTAGGCAATAAGCCGGTACATCAAGTAACCCCTCCACAAAACAAATAGTTAAAGTAAATCAAACAGTTTTACAATTGGTAAGCCTGTCACGAAGCGTACGAGTTCTGCTCCCACCACCTCCCTTCCCCCCTAAGCGGGTTGAAGAAGAAGTAGGGGGTGAGGGATGGGGTGTAACGAATAAAAATACACCCTCTGAACCAGCGATTTGCATACTTCACACAGTGTTTCTGTTCTGCGTGATGGTGTTTCGTAAGTACGACCATCATCGATCGTAGGTTGGTGGGAAGCAGTGGTACGGTGGTACGACCTAGAGAAGTGATTATACCACCGCCATAACCATCACACGTCACGTGACCACCACAGAGACACTCCAACCTTAAGGGGTGGGCATGGTGAAAGGGGAGGAATAATAATAATAATAATAATAACGCAACTTTTTTATTTTATTTATAATAATACGAGTCTGACGTGCGTGGCGTGGTTCTACGAACAAATAGAAATAAAAACTTCTCGGCTTTGATTTATTAAGCTCTGGTGTTCCTGGAACAACGCAGGGAAGTCACGCGAATATATTTCTCAGTGAGTCGTGTCTTGATGTCTTCGGTTTCGTTTCATTTGAGCTATTTTAGTATTAAAATAATTGTATTTCCCCCCCTATTTTCAGACTAGCTTTAAACATTTTTACAAACGCATCAGTGGACACGTGGACAAGGGCGTTATTCTCGCTCGTTTTGTACGTTTTAAGTTTTTTTGTAAGGAAGACATGGTTGGAAACCCGACCAAACGTTATAAGGTAGTTTTTTATAAATAGTTTCCCACTCTACATCCAAGATAATTGGGGTACATTTTATTTTTATTTTACATTCCTCATTCCTATCATATTTTTTTTTAAATGTGGAAAGTTCAGTAATAAGTGGCATTGTATAAAATAACCACCTTACACACACCCACAAAAAAAAGTAATACATCTCGAAATAGGCGTATCATCATAGTGAGTTTTTTAATTAAACAAAAAAAAGGGTATTTAGATGAATGAAATAATTTTACAATATTTTAAATTAATGAAATAAATATCGCATAGCCCGGAGGGGTAATAATAGGTGGGGGGGATGTAAACAAATTAAATAAATATTTCAAATTTAAGAGACTACTATAATTATTCCGTTGTAATCCTTGGTTTGCGCTTAGTCGTGAATCCAATCACCATCATCATGGTTTTTTGCCTTGGTCTACAGATATGATTTTAATTCGAGCTAAAACTGGTTGCACTGTTTAGTTACTCAGCAGTTTTTTTCAACACCACGTTAAATCTGTTTGGATTATACGCTTATGTAATAATTACTCTAATGGTTTGGGGATGATGAAGGTTGAATTTAGAGGACGTGTACTGGCATTTTCATGGTGAGAGAAAGGGAGAAACCATTTAAGAAAAATCACCCTCAGTGCACCTGCTTGGGAACGAACCATGATTTCCCCGACTTCGGCAGTCTAGTATATTGTTATAAGCACCTTAGACCATGCAACCATTGAAGCGGGTAGTTTAAAATTCTTTTTCCAGGTGAATCCTGGTATATTTACTTAAAATTCCCCGTTATTATCATCCTATGTCTCTTAAATTAATTATAAAGTTAAAGGTATTCCAAACAGATAGTAAGGCGCTTATCACAGTCACGCTTAGAAAGCAAATATGGACGGCTTGATTTGCTTTTGAATCGTAAAATTGTTACTCTCCTTGTCTAACGATTCAGCTCAATCGGTAGTGCGTCTGACTAATGAACCAACAGCTCCGGGCACGACCAAAAAATTAGTCCTATAATTGGTGAAATTGGGGATTCTACTATCCCTTTGTTGAATTAATGACTGTGGGACTGGTCCTTGCATCTGTTCTGGAATTAAATCTATATATTTAAATCGTGAAGTGACGCCTTTCGACGATCAGTTCTTATTCACTAATTTTCAAATAAAAAAAAATTAAATATAGAGAGTGTGCCATCAATTTTTTTTTAAAAGCCACAATTTAGAAAAACGACAGTTTCTTGAATCCTATCTGAACGAATTTAATCTACTCTTTTTAAAGGTAAAATTGTTTACTTTTGAAATTATCATGTTAAAGTCTTCACATTTTAAATAATGAAGCTATTATTTGAGAACATTACTTGAATAGAATTTTTATTGGGAAAGGATATTTTTGATGGCGACTCAGATTTTTTAAATATCTAGCTTATATTTCTAAACTATATAATTATATATGATACAGTTGAGAGCATCCATTACAAAATCTACACATGATGCCTCAACACCCAGAGAGCTAGTTTTCTTTTAAGTCACGTGCTGATCTGATGAGTCTGTTTATATGATGCAGGTTAAATAAAATCTCGCTACACATTATACATCAGCGTGAAAACACGTGACCACAACGATCGCTGGGCGTGACGCGAACTGACACAACTCAACGTGACGCCCTTGATCCTGAGAGCTTTGTGCAGATAATAATTAATAGCAGCCATAGAGGCCGGTGTTTAGTTCCAGGCCCTGCCACCCAGCGCTAAGCTGTGACACTGTCAGTAAAGGAGTTTTTAAACCAGGGAGGTAATAGAAGAGAACAGGTTGAAGGGGATATTTTTATTAGCAGGCTTTTGATCGCTTGACAGGGATTTGGAAACCCTTCCTATAAAGATGAAACAAAGATTACTCATGCTAGTCTTGTTTTAGTAGTAAATTTCACCTAAGGTGGGTTGAACGACATTATATGCGACCCAAATATTCTAACTAAAGGATAGAACAACAAAAAAACTTTGATATTGAAACATTTTTTAAATACAGTAAGCTTGTTTTGAAACCAAGAATACAATGGGGATTCTCTTTGATTTCCACCTGCCTCGGTGGCGTAGTTGGCTAACACGCTTGTCGTGTTGAGCTTGACTGCTGGGGACGGGGAGATCGAGGTTCGAATCTCGGTCGGGTGAACTGGGGGTGGTTTTTCCTAAATGGTTTTCCACTCTCCCTCCACGCAAATGCGGGTTCATTTCCTCTACTTCAACCTTCCTAATCCATTAGCGTAACTAGTACTTAAAAGCGTATAACCCGAACGGGTAGTAAGACGCGGTGCTAAATATTATTATTATTAATCCTTGATTTCCAAACGAATATTTTTTTTACTTATTATTTTAACACTAAAGTTTTGTTTTACACTACGTCCAAGCTAACAGAATTTAATTACATTAATGGGGCAGAGATGAGAAAGGTAAAACTTTAAGAGGATATACACACTCAGTACACCTGGCCAAGATTCGAACTCAAACCTCCTTCTCAGCAGCATTGTCAGGTGGTAGACCAGGTAGCAACTCCAAAGTTAATAAACAGTTGAATATAATTAAAGTGAAGAAGATATGTATTTGTAAAACTGCACTTTATGTACATATATTGTTCACACTCTTCGATGGACGTGAAGTTTAAAGAAGTCCAATATTGACAGGGAGGCCAGTGTTCGGGGCAGACTTCCCACATGAGATTTTCACTGTAGATTTTATATCCTCCTCCACGCCTTGCACATTTGTCTAATATTATTTGAATCAAAAAATGTCATTTTTCATCTTTAGATACAACCATAACCGTAATTAACAAATATAATAGTTGGATATTTTACCCATCAACATGTGTTTAAGCCACGATACCCTCCTAATGTCTAGCCCATGAGGTAGAAATATAGGGGACGTGACAATTGACCTGTGTTTATTAGCAGTTTTTACGACAAAACCTATTTTTGGCCAAAATAAATCAAATATTCTTCTAGTATTAAAACAAAGAGTTTAATTTTCTTCAAAATATGGTGATATCAACAGTTGATGAATATTTATCACGAGCATAGTGGCATTAGATGAGCAACTTTTTAAATGAAGAGAAAAAGTCGTCTTTAAAAATCAGGATACCCTTGACATATATTCAACAACTGTTGATATTACCATGTGAAGAAAATTGAACATTATGTTTATATTGGAGAAATATTAGGTTATTTTATTGACAATTTTCTTTACATAAAAACTTGAAAACACTCACCTTTTTTTACCATCCCTTAACTTAACCATTTGACAGATGTGTTAAGGTATTAATTGGAAAATAAAATAGCCCCCGTTTGATATATATCCGGAGTATCATTTCGGGACACCATTACTGCAGCAAACATCACCAGATACCTAGTGATAGTTTCATGAAAAGATGGACCATGTGAATCCAGACTTAGTGGCTGTTTATAAAAAAAATAGTCTTAATTAATTAAAGTGACCCACCTCAGTAGTTTCCTGATCTTAAAGAGTCACGTTCCCAATAGGCTAGATTGCCTAAGACGTATAGTACGGGGTTTTAATCCCAATTGGGTGTATATAGAGTCTCTTTTAATAAATCGTGTCTCAGTCTCTCTCCACACAAATACTGGGGCATTTAGTTTATACTCTACCTTACTTCCCATTCACCCTTAGTGTAAACATGTGGAAAGTTTAAATTAGTAGTAAGACGCAGTGCACAAAAGAAAAGTGCTCTGAAGAGCAATATTCTGAAAGAGATAATCCCACCCTACGGATAGCGCGTAACTTAGCATGGATCGAACCAGGCGTCACTTATTATAGAGGTAAATTTGGGTATTTATTAGGATATTAAAATTGAGAGTAGTGAAACTATTTTACCATACTACAAAAAAAAAAAAATTAATCAGAAAATAAAATTTAAATTAATATCGGGGCTCAAGTGGAGAGTGAAGGAAGCCCCACTTCGATGGAGTTTTTGGTTTGAAGTGATATTTTATCTAATATGCCTGTTAATCGGTGGTTAAATCGGACCTTGAGGGCCCACAGGGTATACCGTAACATAAACATACTGGGACCACATCAGCGGAGGAAAGGAGACATAAAAACAACTAAAATGTTAATAAATGCCCTATTTGACCATTTTTCAGAGTTATAGTCATGTTTGTACTTCGTAATATGGAACTTATTAACATTAGAGGAAGTGCTCAAAATGGTTACCTTCAGTCTTAATGAAAGCCTGCAGTCGTCTTGTCGTAGAACGACGCAGTTTGGGAACCGTGTCAAATGGGACACGTGTTTATATAATTTTTTATATGGTTTTTGTATCTCAAATCCATCATTGAAGTGGGTATTACGTGTTACAGAACATTTGTATAATTTACTGAAATAGTGTAGTTCAATTTAGATAGTTACTTTCTTTGACGGTTGTAAAAGTTACTAAAACAATTTACGTATGTTTATAGTCATAGGATCTTTAACTGACATATTTGATACATAGTGTTATCAATGATAGTACTAAATATAAAGTAGAATATTAATATTGTTGTTAGCAAACAAATATATATATATATTCCAAAAGTTTCTTACTAATAGAATTCTACTATAATAATGTCACATAGTGCGCTCTCTCCCGGAAATGGAAAGCTCGCAAAGCCGCATTCGTTAGGCGACCGAGAGAACGGACGCGGAGAATGTCTCGTAAAGTGCAAAGATCAAGAGTAAAAGGGAGAAATAAAGGGCGAAAGAAGATGGATCGTAGAGTTTTAGCTAGAGTGAAGCGACTGAAGCGACCGTGTAATTGGAGCGCCCGCGCTACCACCTAGCGGAGGATTGTATCAACGTCACTAGCGGGAGACGGCAACAGAAGTTAGTAGTATTGTCCCGTTTTCACAGGAAGGTCATTTTCTAATAGCTAGAGATATACTATATCCACGGTCACACATGGGTCAATATTTGCATCAGGTCATGTTATCTGCAGCTGTTACACTTGATAGATATTATTTACCTATAATATAGCACTAATGTAATATTAGTGTTATCAATGTTTGCCACAAAAATGTGTATTTTCTAAAGGACTTTCTTATGAAAATTAGATGGTGGTGTATCTAGTGGGAAAGTTAATATAGTGCGAGCTACCAATTTTTTTTATTTATTTTTTTATTTGAGGTATTTAGCGTGCATTTTCTGAACCGACTGATTATATCAGTAGGCCTACACGATAATTTCTATGAGCGAGAGTGAAAAGGCCTACCAATTTTGCCTAAAAGGTATTTTCATAATATACCTTCCAGAGTGCTTTTACATGCCACAAGCGACAAGGGAGCGACGGCTTTACTTCCCCTCAAAGGAAGTTGTGTTACGGATTTTTATCGCTCAATAAAAATCAATCGACTTCGGCTGAGTTTGAACCCACAAACATCGGGTCCTGAAACGAGTAACCTACCTCCAAACCACCAAGGTCAACACACAGATTAAAAGCGACCCTATCGCAAATTGGTTGATTTTGTCAGACTTTGGTGACCTAAGAATGATAAAAATATCAACCAAAATTTCTAAAAATTTACTTCAAGTTTTCAAAAAATAGCTTGGAAATATAAAAAAAAACTTGTAGTAAATACGTACGACTAAATCAAACACGCATTAACTTTAGAACCGAGTCTTAGTACTCTTTCGGGTTATACGCTTATACACTAATTAAGATAACAGTTTTGGAAATTAATACGGTTATATTTAGAGGAAATGTACTCGAATTGGCACGTAGGGTGAATGGAAAACAATATTTGTAAAAACCACCCTCAGTACACCAGAGTCTACCCCGATAGTAGCGCCTTAGACCATGCAGCCACTGAAGCAGGTAGCATGCAATTTAAATGCAATGAATGCAATGAAAATTCTTTCCCAACTAAACTCTTGCATTCTGCTAAACACATAATTGATTTATAAATACGCGTTTCAAAAGTAATAGCTACCCTCTTCCAAAACAACCCTCTCCAGCTTAGATGCAATGTCTAACTATGAATGTGTATTTCCCAACCATACAATCGAAGAGGGATAAAAAGTTTATTGACTACTTTATCTGCCGTGTTGTCCGGTTTTCTTGCGATGGGAAGGTAATGGTTCAAACTCCAGCTGGGTGTATTCAAGTTGAGTTTTTAAAACTGTTCCTCCATTACCCACACTTAAATACGAATACACTTTCTATAAATTCTACCCACTCCAATATTGTAAATATACGGATATACTACACGAGTAGTAAGACGCAGAGCACAAGGGGGGGGGGGGGGTTATTAGGGAAGTATTTTTGTTTAGNGAGTTATTAGTGAAGTATTTTTGTTTAGTTTTTCCTTTTAATATTTTGGACACCTAATAGCAAACACTGGTATATTACATTTAATTTATTTTCAAAAATATTATTTTAGCCCGAGTATTGGAAGCTCCACCAAATTCCAAAAAGTAATATTGAAATACGCTATTTTAATTTGAGGAAATTTAATAAAATTATAAAAAATTAATTTTCCTTAAATTTGGATACAACGTGAAAGGGATCCATTCGACGTTCGTCAAAACAATTTAGTGAAATCTACAAGGAAACATATTTTTCATAACGTAACATATCAAATAATGTATTAAATCAAGTCATAATGTTTGTAAAATTTCGACTTAATGTGTGATTTAATAAGTTAATCAAATTTAATTAATGTTTAGTGAAAATGGAAATTTATTTTAAAATATCTACTCTTAGAGATCACTTTAACGCTATCTGTATTTGGTACATCCTTTTCTTTTATGAACATAATACAAACAGTAACAGTTACTATTACTATGGTGCATAAAAGAGAATTATTTGTATTCCACTATAATAAAGAACTACTGAATGATAGTGGCCATGGTGGAATAATCAATCTATATTTCTATCAAATCACTAATATTTTTGATCAAAAATGAATAAAATAAATTATATTTGTATTAACCTATTTTATTTAGTATAGTAATTAAGTCATAACTTCAAAATAAGAAACCAATACAATTAAGTATACTAATTTCTTGTACTAATTATATAGTTTTAAAATATATTTATTGACTAGTATTACTTTTTACTTACGTAACTAAAGTTGTTTCTTCTTTGTACAAATACAAGATTAAAATATATAATATTTGCTGATTACAAGTAAAACTATGAAATAAATAACTTCCTCCAGAAAATATCGGAGAGTTAAAAAAAGATCGCATGGAAAATTTACCAGCCCTAAAAGAAACCCTTGATAAAATATTAAACCTCGATACTTTTTGCTATTGTCAATGTCACACGCATCTTTACTGACAACCTACCAGAGAGGTTAAAATCTTTCAAGTAGAAAATGCCTCTTGGAAAGTTGAAACTGAAACTTCCAAAACTTGCCACGATGGTGATCCATGACACTTATTATTTATTCTCTGGTTATATTAATCTGTTTATTGTCTTCAAGTTCATCATGTCTACAAATAATCATATACAAGTTTTTAAGATATATTCTCTCACTTCTCTTTTAATTAGGATATTTCTTTCCTATGATTTACCCATTGTGATCACATTATTTAACTCAAATACCTCCTAAAAAAGCATACGTGGGCAGATGTATACACACGATCTTTTTACCTTCATATACATATACATGTATATAAAGATAAAAATATAGCATATATTATATTACATGATATTAAATAATTAAGTAGATATTATGTGTTATATGTGGTCCAACATTTTAGTACAGTTGGTATCGTGTCTGTCCACTGAACTAGGGGTTCCAGTTTCGATTCCTGTCATGGCCGAAAAATGTATAATTGCTAGCGAAGTGTGAGTTTAACTTTTCACAGTGGGGAATTAACGGCCTGGGGGCTGGATTTTGTGTTTGTTCTATATGTAAGTTAGTTTATAAGTCGTGTGTTGATATAATCAGTTGGCTAAGGAAATGCACGTTAAATAGTTCAAATAAATTAAATTTAAAATGTTACAAATGTACTGTGCAGATATACTACTTGTAATATATTACACATAATATCTATATATACTATATGGATATCAACAACTCTCTACCTATACATATAAAATACATAATAGTCCCCCCGTCCCCCATAAGTTGGTTGTCTCAGGAGGTATTTTGTTAAGAGTAGGCTAATGGATCACAATGTTCAAGTTATAATTAAAAATTGCCTAAGAAACAAAGAAGAAATATTATATTTCCTAGTCATAAAATTGAATTAATGTGTGTCACTATCCAAATATTCTTATTATATATTAATAAAATGAAGAGTTTGTCTGTCTGTCTGTCTGTCTGTAATGACTCATTAGCGTTGCACAGTATCTATTTCACGCAGCGGTCGTACATTTAAATATTAACAGCCCCTGTGTACAAACATGTGCACCAAGAAACAGGAATTTTAAAATTTAGCTTTGATTTTTTTTAAATTAATTAAAATCTAGATCGGAAGAAATAAAATAAAGATACATTTTTATATCTGTGTGAAGAAAATAAAAATGTTGCTAGAGGTAACTCCGCAATCCATAGCGTAGTTATCACGAGCAAATCCGTGTAATTCTGCTAGTATGATATTATAAACACAGTATTTAATAATTATTTAAGAATTAAGACTATTACCTTTATGCAAAAAGTAACTTTAGACACTTTATGTTGGTACTAACATGTGTTTTATTTTAAAAATAAATTATAAACGAAGAGTAAATTTTACCGAACATAATCACCGCACCCTTAACAGTGTTGCCACCGTTGTCACAAACATACCAACAGTGAATCAGCACGTGGTTTCATATAAACTAAACTTCTTCATCTAGCTAAAATGGCTTGCCTCGTTTAAAGAGACAGAAGTATCCGGTGCATTATTCCAGATTAGTAGGATGGAAAAGGCCACAGCGACAAATCACACGGTAGTTCAGATTCCGCTTTCCTCTGAAGACGAAAAAGAGCTGTCACTTTTTACGGACATTTCATTACACGCGAGAATTTTACATGGAAAAAAGCAATGGACAGTAATACATATATATTATATTAGTTTATTTTACATAAATCTTGTGAATGTGAGGAATGCCAGGCCTCCACCGTGGTTCGGATCCCACGTTAAACTGTAGGTCCTCCATTTCATCTATACACATTAGCGTAAGTGCGTATAACCCGAACGGGTAGTAAGACGCGGTGCTAATAATAATAATAATAATAATATTTTACATAAAGCATTGGTAGGCATACGGAATATAGGTCAGGCTCATGTAATCTGTTTGCCAGTAATGGGAAGGTTAGTGTTCTGATCCCAGCTGGGTGCAAATAGGGTAGTATTTTTTTTCTCAATAGTTTCTCTCTCTTCGTCTATGATTTTTTTTTTAAATTTAGCACTGCGTCTTACTACCCGTTAGGGTTATACGCTTTAAGTACTAATTACGCTAATGTATTAGGAATTGGGAAGGTTGAATTAGAGGAAGTGAGCCCGCGTTTGCGTGGAGGGAGAGTGGAAAGCAATTTAGGAAAACCCACCCCAGTTCACCCGACCGAGATTTGAACCTCGATCTCCCTGTCCTCGGCAGTCGAGCTCAATACGACTAGCGCGTTAGCTAACTACACCACCATGGCGGGTTCGACTATGATAATCCTGTACATTTACTACACATTTCACCTTCCTAATTCCTACCATGTTAGTGTAATCAAACAGGGTAGCCTATGATATTGATAAACAACTTAGTGCAATACTATATTATTATATAAGCATAATGAGTAATGGGAATAAATTTACAAAAAAAGTTTGTTTTGATTACTGCAAACCTAAAAATTTATAGAATCGGATAAAACTTTCCCATATTTTAATTACAAGTCACTATACCCAGGCAAAAAATCGCTGATATAAACTTTCTTGAATGTCAAAATCACAGATTTTGTAATGAATCCCAGTAAAAGCTAAGAAATTTTTGCGATTTTAGTCCAAATATACAGCTTAAGACCTATTTTGGAGACTTTTAACGCCCCTTTCTTTCGTAATGACATCAAACATCCGGTCATTTGTAGTCACTCAGATTAACGTAAATTATAAAGCGATTATTACTAGCAAAGCTTTTTAATAATCATACATACTTAAAACTTTGAAAATAAATATATGTAATAGCCACAATAGTTGATAATATCTTAATGGGTGTCAGTATCTAGTGAAATATCCCTAAATAAAATTATACAAACCTACATTTATAGTCATGTTGTTAGGAATTTTACGCTAGTAATCCAAAATTTATTCGTATTTAAGTTGTGATTGTGCTAATTATTTGCGTGGAATAAGATTTCAAACAACCAATTACCAGAAGTGAAAGAGGGTAGTTAATAAATTGTCATGAACAATTCTTGGTACGAAAATAAAGTTTCAAATTTATTTGTTCTATACAGAGACATCTCCTTTAAATTCATGTCATTTTTAAGGTAGAAATCTCATTTTTAAAAACCTTTTTGTATGTATTTTGGGGGATATTTTATATCAAAAAATATTTTCTTGATTTTTAACCTTTATTATGTTAACACATTTTTTAACGCGATACATTTCAGCTAACGTAGGCGAAGCCCATGCGTTTTTAAAATATCCATTTATTGACGCCGCGAGATGTAAATTAATACTATATATCATACAGTTGTGTGATGCGGGTTGCGTTTACATTGTTTTACTATGGATACCTAAGCGTACTTTCTTAACCTTAATATTTACATCAGATCCAGTCCCTTTGCCATTAAATCACTTTTAAAGAGGAAATCCCATCTTTCAACTAAGGTTTTTTCCACCATACTTGCAATTGAACCAAGGCTCGGTAAATATAGCTATGTATTATAAAATATATTAAAAATAATCTGTAATATTTTATTTTTACTAAACAATGAATACTATTTGTCTATAATTACACATATAAAGTGCATTAAATTATCATTATAATAGGTTTAATATAGCAACAATCTTACCTTATAAAAAATTATCAATCCTATGTAAAGAGAATATATATAGGTCAGAACTAATAAAAAGTATAGGTTTTCCATATAAAATTTCAACATTTTTAGGGAGATATTCTAATTTCCCCCTATTTCTTTAGGTTTCTAAATTATTTTATTATTTTACTAATTAATTGGTCTCTTCCAATTGGGTTTGCCAATCAATATTCTGAACACGTTTTTATATTCTCCCATTCGCTCTGTATATCCTACCCACCGTAATCTAAGATACTTTACTAACCTAACAATGTCTGTTGATGAGTACAGGTTATGTATCTCATCATTATGTAATTTCACTCCCTCCCTAGTAGCTTCATCTCATTTAGGTCCAAATATATTCCTAGGCACCTTGTTTTTGAACACCCTAATTTTTCCCCCCGTAATGTCAGTTAAGAGACTACGTTTCACACTCAGATAACAACCGGTAAAACTATTGTTTTGTATATTCTACTCATTAAATATGATCATTAAGTAATATAAACAAACCGAATCATTAGCTCGGTAGACAGGTACGCTAACTAATAAAATAAAGTGTTGGGCATTGTTATCACCATGAAATATAAATAACACTATGCCACGGCTGGTATGCAAGAACGAAGTCGAGTGGGCCAGCAATGAGAATGGAACAGTAAGTAGCCCGTTGGCTTGCTTGCTAGGTCCGTTGATTAATGGTCCAAGAAGTGAAGTCATAACGTGAGTGGTGCAATACTGCAGTCCCGAGCCCACAACTGCGCACCACTGGCCCACTCACATTATCTTTTCAATACTAATCCATTCACACTGTTGTGACACTAAGACCTCACTCACACTACTGGCCCACTCACATTATCTTTTCAATACTAATCCATTCATACTGTTGTGACACTGAGACCTCACTCACACTACTGGCCCACTCAACTACGTCCTTGAATACCAGCCTGTATTTAGATATCTATATAATAAACAATATTATTTATTTATCTACTCCAGATATGTGTTTAAGCGATATTATTTATATATTTACTCCAGATATGTGTTTATGATTGGTCAGAAAGGCCAACTAAAACAATATAAAATGTAATGCTTAAATTAATGTTGATTTCTCTTTAAAATAAATTGAATTCACGTGGATGAATTTAGATTATCAAACAATATTCACGTCACTATTGAGATGAAAGGTATCAATATATCCCCAAAGGATCAAACATATCAGATTTTAGATTCTATAATTTTGTTTTAAATCATTTAAAAAAAGAAGCTATTTGAAACAACGTTTGAGAATATATTTTTTTCCCCCTAGCACACTACCCTACCAGGCTGTGTGAATTTAATTGCTTTTATGTGGTAGTATGAGGAAGGTAGAGTTTATAAGAAATGTACTAGTATTTGCGTGGAGGAAGAATGGAAACCCACTAACGAAAATACATCCTCTGTAGACCCGACTGGGGTTCTAGTACCAACTTCGCGATGATCGGCAACTCAGAATAAACGAGCTTGACATTTATACCACCTGCCCACCAATGTGAAATAAATAGTTATTTAAAAGTTTAAAATGTTAATTGATCTAATTGTTTAAAGTTACCAACTGATGTATTCTGCAGATGTCAATTTTTACAAATGGCTTCAATTTTGAAGTGACCTTATGTAAATACTGCTACGCTATATTTATATGTTATATAAACCACGCATTTATTTATATAGACCACATAGTCTTAGGCACTACTTTCACAAAAGTATACACTGTCGATGACAGATTGTGATTCGATACCGGTTGGGTGTTGCAAGTTTTTTTCCCCCCTAAGTGGTTTCCCCACTCTATTCACGAAAATGTGGGTACACTTCCTCTAAATCCAACTTTCGTCATCCCTAACCCATTAGCGTAGTTAGTACTTCAGCGTATTGACTTAATAGGTAGTAAGATGCGGTGCTAAAAATAAATATGTTAAAAGCTAACTCTATGGCATTCCAACTTAAGTATTCTTGTGTATGAGTAGCAACAGAGCTAAGTAGCAGGTTACTTAAGTCACACATGTGGTGTGGATTATAAAATAAAAGGTGTTAGTTTCCAATCTATATCAGTCACGTGGTACTAAATCACCTATCGGTTATACAGCGGATACAATCCGTTCATAGTATCATTCAGTAGTGAGGTGTCCAAATTATCGTGACCTTACGTATTTAGGTACTCATATTATCTTTTGACAGAGAACTTATTAAGTTAGAGATATATTTCCTCATTCTTAAATTACGACCGTTTGATTTATAATCTATTGTGAATGCAGTTTGCATCGCTAACGATGGTGTGTTGGCACACCTGATAACTAACCATTCCGCAGGCGTGCGCCAGTTAAATTCCCACTTCATCTCATGTTCAGTGCTGCCATAGTTTGTGTTAAGAACGACGAGAATGCGAGGGGTTGTTAGAACTTCCTCGACTACCAAACAGTGACAACCAAAACTAATTAGTGGTGTACATAGCGAGTTCATTTGCAGTAAATCAAGCGTCTCGCAGATATTCAAGCGTCACCCGGGCATGGGTTAATGTAATATTCCGATACTTAGGCATCAAACCTAAATTTTACAAAGAGCTATTATTTGCTTATAGTTTTTTTTTCTCATGAAACACTTACTTCTACTATTAGAACCAAATCAATACTTTTGAACACTAAGCAAATAAAAATCATTATTAATGATTATAATATAAGGGTTATAAAAGTATCAACAGTTAAAACTATTCTTCATAATAAACAAGTCAACCAATAACATTTCAACAAGTGTATAATTTATAAGCTAAAATAATGGTTCAATGATTTAAAATCAATACGTCCCACGAGTTAGGGCCTATAAGGTCTCAAACTTGTTATTTTATGCTTTTTGCTTACCATTGTTGGAGTAAATTAATTAATGTATGGGGCTGAAATTTGGTACAACTAGACATTCTTATGTGCTGTACACAATCATATATTTATGTTATTGTTATAGTAAATATATCATCGTGTACACTCATAGGCATGTCTAGTTAAACTAAATCTCAGCCCCATATATTAACTCTTTTACCTTAACAATTGTACACAAAAAGCATAAAGAGGCGAGTTTAACCCCTTATAACTAATGAATTATAAATAATTGAAGTCATTATATAACTATTTATAGCTTACAATTGGACACTTGTTAAAACTGTATAATACATTTTTTATGGTCGAATGAGCTTAAGAAACCATATCACAACCGATTAGTCAGGAAATTAGATTTATTATATGATGACAATTGAATTACAAATCTTATCAAAATATGGTTTTCTGTATTCTTCCCTTTACAAAAGCGTGATTGGTATAAAGGGAGTTACAGTTTTTTCACACTTGATTTTTTTCTATATAAATGTAAAATAACTTCACTCAACTTCATTTTTTAAATATAATTACAAAAATAAAACTGCACAAAGAATCTATTTTTGATTTGTTCTATATTACCTAGCAAAGTCACTTGGGGTATGAATGGCTTTTAAGTCAAACAATGTATTGTGTTAGTCCACTTAAAACGAATAGCAGTCAGAGCTTAAGGATATTAATTACAGTAATAATCGAAATTAATAGCTATTTTATACTGATACAATAAAAGTATGTGTTCATTTCAATTATTATAACAGACTTCCAGTATCAGAAAGTACCATGATTATATTTTATTTTCTTGGAAACTAATTTTGATTATTAAATGCTTTTTTGAAACATAAAATGCTTACATAAACATGGAATTTTATGACCCGAATAGAGATTTAGTATATTTCATTCCACTTTATTACATCTTCTTCAAGTTGGTTATTCAATAACTACCGATATTATACAATATTAAGTAGGCCATGGCCAGACAATTACAGTATGTTGTAGCCTGTAATTCATCCACATTGGCATTTGTGAACAACTGTTACATTTGTGTGATGAACTGGCACGATCCAGAATTCCAAACCATTAATTATGTTTATCATAAGTATTTAAAATACAGCTAGATTTAAATACCAGCATTACTTTTGGACAAATAGTTTAAAATCGATAGTATAATTTTTATTAATCAGAATTAGCTTTTTACGTTCTCTTTACAACTCACAGAGAAAGTATTGGGGTCGTCAGAAAATTTGAACTCAATATTTTGATAAATGTTGACGTTTAATGACCCCCTGAAACAAAAAACTAAAATGTGGTTTTCATGATGCCGTTTGTCTGTCTGTACCTCGGGCTAGAGCTGAAACTATTTTACAGATTGGGCTATAGCTTGGTTTCTGGGGTGTTAATAAGATCCCCCGGAGGAATTTTTTGAATTAAATGTCCAACCCTAAATTTAAGGGTAGTTTATTGAAGGGCAAAAAGAGGAAAATGGAATGTCTAGAAATTCGTTTTAATGATTTATATTACATTTTATATCTAGATACTGTTTGTCACTATAAACAAGATGATAACTCTCATGTTCTCATGAAAATTATTTTAAGAGTACTTTACATCAGGGAAATTTTCCAATTTTCGCCATTTCTCCGCAACTATTTGAGATAAAATATATCTTATCACTGTAAAGTTGTAGTACTATTTAAGAAAAACATTTTTACTCAAAATATATTTTTATAAAACAAATAATTTCTTATTTATAAGAAAATATATATTATTTTTAACTCCGGTCTTTTAAAATTAATTTGATTCTTATGCTCTTTGATGACAAGGATGTTTCTATTTTCTCAATTTTTCTGTAACAGTGTTCCTAGTTCCTAGCGTCATAGAGTAAGTAAGTAAGTAACAGTGTATATTATTTCATATATGATCTTTGGTGGAGTGTTTCATAGAGATATTGTTTCGTTTAACAAATCTTACGAGTTTTTAGTAAATGTATATTTTAATATTAAAGCAAGAGAAAGTGTGTGCGGTGCACCGTACCATTTATTTTTTAGCATAGCGTCTTACTACCTGTTCAGGTTATATTAATATTATGTACTAATGACGCTAATGAGTTAAGGACTAGGAATATTGTATTTATAGAAAGTATACCCGCATTTGCGTGGAGGTAGAGTTGGAAGACATTTAGGGGAAACCTCCTTATATAGCAGACAAAAACTTATAGTCCTTTCACAGACTGAAATCGAGTATTTCATCAAACCACATAATACATAATTTCCTTTTAAATTTTTTTCTTATCAAACACTTTACTTTGAAATTGATGCACTACACCAAATAGCTTAGGATAGTTTTTTGAATGAGAGTTCATAATTACCCCGTCATAAACGAAGGCAGGATTGTAAATGGTCATCAGTCAAAGAGTTTCGATATTTTGATTTTTAATGTGTATTTGAGAAAACCCACAAGCCCTCTTATTTTCTTTCTCTCAATATTTTTACTTTCTTGCTATCTTACAGATGGATAAATTATTGTGATCGTCAAAAAGTTTTAACTCAAGATTTTGATGAATGTCGACGTCTCCCGAACCCTAAAAAGTGGTCTTTGTAATGATGTCTGTCTATGTGTCTGTTTAAACTTAAAATTAAGAGTAGTTTAATAATGGGCGAAACGAGAAAAAATCAATTTTCTCAGAATCTGCTCTAACGATTTTGATTAAAATTCGTATCTAGGCGTTGATTAAGATTATAAATAAACTGGGTATTTTCATTTGACCATGAAAATGAATTTTAGGGTAATTTACAGAGGCAGAAACTTCCGCATCTCCGCAACTATTTGAGATACTAAATAACTTTTTATTGCAAAATTGTAGTACTATTAAAAATAAAAACTTTTATATAAAATATATTTAAAAAAAACCAACAGTTCTTGAGATATTGGCCAATATATTAATACAATTTTGTGAGCTTTAGTTGTAAAGAGATACGACTTAAGTTTTAACGCAATAATTCTCCAATACCATATAAAAATTAAATATAATTCTCTTAAAAAGTTTGTTGTTTATTCTTAAACCTCTTAGGAGAAATGTTTGTACAACAATTATCTATCTCTATTTTAGACTCAATAGTCAATATTTATATTTGTTATTAGTCAAAATTTATAAATGAGCAATCTAATGGCAATGCGATAGCATGAAGATATGCAAAACCTAATAAAATGTCGAAAATTTTAACTGAAAGTTGAAATTTTAATACGAAATATTGATCCTTGCGGACCCAACATTGATATTTTTTATCGGTTAAAACATACAAATGAGGACATTAATTCTTTAAAATAAAACTATAAAATTCAAAACCAGGACTAAAAAAAAGTTTTACATAAGTATAGTGCAATTTAGGCTTGGGTTTGCTAGTGTATATTATTTCGTTTCACATATATTACGAGTTTTGGGTAAATATCTCCATGTTTAAACAATTGAGCGAGAAAGTCCGTGCGGAGTTCTGTACCATTTATCTAATCGATCGAATGTTTGGCCACTTTTGCTCCAATTAAAACATTTTTACGTTATTATAGGTCATATTGTAGTTTTATAAAGGCCATTTCAGAAAATAAAGATCTCCCCCAGATAAATACAGTTAAAAATATAATTCAACCGTCTAAAATACATACATTTCCAGCCTCTTATTAGTTTTTTGTGTAATTCCCTGTTTATTTTTTCCTAACATAAAACAATTCCTGTGTTTTCTTGGCTCTGCTGGTTTTTCAGGTGTGTGTGTAAACTCGGTACAGTAATGATTACTATCCATGGGACTATATTATATAATCCCGGTATTATGAAATGTTAAGTGACTACTAACCAAATATATTCTACCTATAAGAAAATGTTCTTGTCACTTTTATCCAAGAGAAAGTCTGATAAATACCTATTTAAATATAAAACATCAAAGTTATGATAAATATTCATCAAAGTGAAAACCATGAACATTAATATTTACATATATTCTCTACCATAACACACGCACACATACAAAAAAACATATTTATTTTTCTGAACGTATATTCAAACAAAAACTACATCCCCACAGAGCACAGCCCAGATGATCGAGTGTCCCTAGAAAATGCTGTCTATAAACCATTAAAATATCCTTATCCAGCTTTGATCGGCGGACGTAGTCCCTTTTGACGTGATGAGCATTTCACACGGATCCTTTGATCGTTTGCCATTTGTCTGATGAAAGCAATAATACAAAAATAAAGCGTATACGTACTATAGCATGCACACAGAGAGAAATTCAATCCATATACCTCAGGAAATCAATGTACTGTGTGTGTGTGTGTGTGTGTGTGTGTGTATATATATATATACATATATATAGCCTATGTATCCATGTATGTATGTATGTATGTATGTATGTATAATGAACGGGAACAAAGGTTTGTATATGGTCAGCGGCTTTGACTCTAAGGGTAAAAGGGTAAATTAGACAACTATTTCGCCGAGGTATACAAAAAAATGCAACACGAGTTTGCTTAGTTTGAATCAAATGTATTTTTTAAAAAAAATGTGTTTACTGTCACTGTCATGTCATGTCTAAGGAGCAGATTTTTAGCACCAAAATTGTTTAAAATAGGCAAGCAAATAGGCATACAAAATATGGGATTTAGACACCAGACTAGGCACTAAAGTAAAAAAAAGCTATGTTAAATTTGTCACTGCCTCTTACTAACCATTCGGGTTGTACGCCTAAGTACTAATTACTCTAATGGATTAGGAATTGGAAAGGTTGAATTTAGAGGAAGTGAACCCGCATTAGCGTGGAGGGAGAGTGGAAAACCATTTAGGTAAAATACCCTACAGTTCACCCGATCGAGATTCGAACCTATATCTACCCGTCCTCGGCAGTCTAGCTCAACACGAAGCTTGCGCGTTAGATAACCACGCAACCGAGGTGGGTTTGTACAATTGATTTTACTATCAACTATTTTATTACTTACATCCAAATCACATTGAGCTGTTTTTTATAGCACCACGCCTCACTACGCGTTCAAGTTATATGTATATGTTGTACTAATTAAGCTAAATTTGATGGGTATTAGGAAGGTGAGATTTAGAGGAAGTTTATCTGAATTTGCGTTCAGGGAAAGTAAAACACCATTTCGCCCTTGTAGAACCTTCACCCCCCCCCCCCTCCACCAAGGAAAACATTCGGCAAATCCACGTTAAAATGTTTCCAGTCTAGGCTGGCTTATAAGACTATGCCCTTATCTTATATGCTACTCCATAGTTGAAACGTTCAACGTAAGCTCGATACATTTTAAGATAAACGGAGTGTACATTTCCAATTAATGTCCATATCTAATATTCTTAAGTAATTAAATTAAGTGTTATGTTATAACTTAACTTATTAGTTTAAGAAAAATTTTTTTAAGTATTTTGTGGGAATATTGTGAATATTTTCTTAATTATATCTATATATTTTTCCAAAGTTTAACAAATATACATAATGTATTATTTTTCTAATATAAAATAATTTTTAAAATTTTTCGAACTTCAATTGGGCTTTAGGGAATATTTCATATATTCGATTCGGCTTCAACTCGAATTGAAAAGTTGGACCTCGTGCACCCTTATTTTATTCGTGTCCGATAAAGCACATACACATCGAAAGCTGCGTAGGCTCCAGATGGGACAGGGACACCTGCAGAGGCGAACTGCCGGCTCTTAAGCGGCTGTTACCTGGATAGGCTTCGTCGAGTACCAAGAAGTATGATATTGGCGGTGTTCGTGTTGAATACATTTCGTGAGGGTGTGGTTGATTTCCCTATGAGTATACATTTTTCTGACACGTTGTAGATTTGTTTTTATCACAGCGGCTTATTAACTGTCCAGACTATACGCATATGTACTATTATTATTATTATTAGCACCGCGTCTTACTACCCGTTAGGGTTGTACGCACTTACGCTAATGTGCAATGGTAGGGTGATTGTGAGATGAAATGGAGGACCTACAGTTTAACGTGGAATCCGAACTACGGTGGAGGCCTGGCATTCCTCACATTCACAAGATGTCTTGTCAGAGGTGAAGAAAGGGTTTGGTCATATGTACTAGTTACGCTAATGAGTTAGGGATGAAAATGATTGAATTCAAAATAAATGTACCTGCATTTGCATAAATGGATGAAACTATTTTGGAAAAACCACTCTCAATATACCCTACCGGGATTCGAACCCTGATCTCCCTGTCATCGGAAGTTTGGTCTATTGCGAGATAGACTCCTTAGACCACACGCTGTAAATCCATGTTTATATGCTCATGGTAATTTTTAGCAGGCAGCTTTAGAATAAAACCTACTGTGAGAATTTAACGTGAAATTTCGATGTAGTACAAGCACACCACTTACAAACCAAACTTTAGACCTCGCTGGTCTGGGTGTAGATGCTCGCCTCAGGACACGATGTAGAGGGGTTCAAACCCAGCTGGGGTCGACGGATTTTTCTCAAGCGATAACTTCCTTCTGAAGGAAAGTAAAGCCATAGGTCCCATGTCGATTGTGGAATGTGAAATAACCCTGAAAAGTATGTAAAATACCTTTCCCGGCAAAATTGGTAGGCCCTTTCACTCACGCTCATAGAAAAGTCTTGTGTCCTGATATAATAAGTAGGTTCAGAAAGTGCACGTAAACTACTTCAAATAAATAAACCAATAATACAAACCAGACTAGATTAAAATACCGTCACACTTACCAGTAATACAGTTTGCACGACCTTCTCACTAAATCTGTTGGTTTTATTCCGGATTTTCCATAAAGAGTTCACAATTGTCTATTTAACTTCAATCGGAGTATAGATGCATGATTTTAGGCTTACACTTTCATAAACTTGATTATAGTGAACTAATTAATTTTTTAATTATAACATGATTTTCGAATCAATGTGTTAAGTTGTTAGTTTCACTTTTTATTATTATTTTTTTTTGTAAAGGACTACTATTTAAAACTTGCTGTCAAATGATCCAAATACACAAATAGTCTAGTCTATTTATTTTTTATTTTGTGAAATTATCTGTGGTTTTCCTGTTTTTTCCTGACAAAAAACCCCTGTGTTTTCCAAGTACTCCAGTTGGTGACAAATTTGGTAGGAAAAAACCTCTTATTTTTAACACCAATAATCATATAAATACTTGGATAAGATAAAGTCAAATATAGATATTAAATTGCTGTCAACACAAACCGAGCTCAAAAGTAATATATCCTGGTCTTTTAGTTGGCTTACCAAACTAGTTAGCCATTATGACGTGTGACAAGCGACCATCTTTAAAAGGTAGTTAAGCGTCTATTGTCACTATTCTTGACTTATCATGGCAGTTTCAAGTTGGGGGAGGGGGACAAGATGCCACAGATCTTGTGACTTAATCTCCATCCCAAATAATTGGCTACGTCTAAGGGAAATTGAATACGAGGTCTTCTCCACTGTAATCTGAGTGAGTGAATTCGTGACCCCATAAGTCCTCAACGATCACGGGCGCTGTGGGGCAAACCAATAATAAGCATATGGCTATCCCCCCCCCCCTCCGGTTATAACCTCTTTGTGGTGACCAACCCTTTCCTCCCAGCATGGAGCAATAGCTTGTTAAAACACTTTCCAAACTTAAAATGCTAACTAAGAGGTTGTACAGTACAATTTTCATAGCAAGGTTCTTTAACTTACAACAGTTATTAGTGTTATTTTTAAGGTATTGATAATGTTTATCGAAAGTGACATATAAAGATAATATTGCTTGACGTATGAATACCTTAAAGTAGATTTATTACATTTTCTAGCTGTCATTTAAGGGACTCCCTAAATAAAATAGTATTTACGTCTTCTTATCACATATGTTAGTTTATCAGTTATAATTGTTGATAAAACCAATTAGTTCTCAAGCAAAAAGTATTTTTATTTGCTTTATCATCTTTGATTACATTAATAATACTACTTGTGTGTATATGTTTAAATAGTATTTTACTTTATTCAAACTAATTAGCAAACTCAACTGTAAATTGCGAAATACTTAGGTAAAATTGGAAACAAATATTATAAGAAGGGGGGTTGGAAAGGAATGGGGTAATTTTTCCATGGATGAGCCTGTGGTAGTGAGAGCCAGAGGGTTGGTGGAGTTTTTTTTCGGATGTCTCTAAAGGTAACCCCCCCCCCACCCAAGGATTGGGCCCCATAGCCCCAGTGGTTCCAGATACGCATCTGGGTGGTGGGGGTGAGGAGGGTGACCTTTCTTACTTCCGTTAAAAATTATTGTAATTTTAATAGCGGTTGTACATCTTCAGGTTAGCACATATATATTAAACATCTCATTTGCCAATTTATACTCAAAATAGGTCGGTATAGGGTCCGACAATAATATAAACTTTCGTAGAGAGAGATTAAGAATAAAGGAGTTATAATTTAGAGGAAAAATACCGATACTTGTGTGGAAAAATAGTGGAGAAACATTTAAGAAAAATCAACCATAATACACCCTACTGGAATTCGAATCCTAACCTTCCCGTCACCATCAAAGCAGACAAGGTTGACTCGTAATGAATGCGTACGAATAAATCAAACACCCAAATTTTTTTAGTATCGAGTCTTAATTCCCATTTGGGTTAGATGCTTACGTACTAATTACGCTAATGTTTTTAGGGATTAGGAAGGTCATATTTCTAGGAAGTGTACCCACATTTGCGTGAAGGGAGTGTGTAAATTAATTTTTGAAAAACCACTTTCAGTAAAATTGACCGAGATTCGAACCTTGATCATGTCATTGGCAGTATAGTCTCCGGCGAGGGTAGCGCCTTAGACCACGCGGTCACCAAATCGGTTATCTTTAGCCTTAATTAAAGAAATGGGAAAAGAGGAACCTTTTTACCATATTTAAATAAAATCAACATAAATGAAAGATAATCATTTTAAAATTAGACAAATATTTCACTAATTCTAATTTTGTTCTTGTCAAGGTGAATACTGCAGTGAACAGAATTTTAGATGATTAGAGTCGTAACAAAAACAAGATGAGACAGGTTACTTCTCATTTTAAAATTGTATTAACTGGCTCATTGACGTATCATGTGCAAATTTTGTAAGGGCAGCTCTCAACTCTAGTATTTATATTTATAAAAATTGGAAATTCATTTAATCTAGACAGCACATTAGCATAACTATTCTGATTTTAAAACACATTTTCTTATAACCAGAACTAGTAGTAAGACGGGGCGATATAATCACAAACCGAATTAAAAATAGCCCCCTTTGAATAATTTTGTAAATTTAATTGTTTTTTAAACATCCTTGGTGTAAAAACGTTAATAAAAAACTAAATTAAAATTTGTTTGGCAGAACTGCGAGAATTATTGTTTTAAAAGAATCGATTCACGTTTAATTACCTGTACAATCTAGGTTTGTTTCAATTATATTAAGATACTATTTTAAACCAATATATTTGTAATAAAAAGTGTTTTTAAAATGATGCTTTCCAAACAAAGGCTTAACATAAAAGGGCAAAGCTAGAGAAGAAAGCTTTGATAAACACCAGAGTTACCACTATTTTCTCAATACAAAATCACTCGTATTTTACAGGTTTTACAAAAAGGATACTTAATTTTATAAGTAGTATAAAGAGATAATTTTTTTATAAAGTTGACCAGTGTAGGTCATATAATTATTGTTTTTTTTAACAGAATGACTAGACCATGAAGAGGTTATAATACCATAACGAATTAAATATTTTTATTGGGCCGCAAAGACAGGGATGATGAAAATACTTCTATGTTTCTTTTTCTTCAGTGCAAATACATAGATATTTAAAGATTGCCGTTAAATGTCTCAAATTCATAAATATTCAAGTATTTTTTTGTTTTTTGGTGAAAATCTCTGTTTTCATTGATTTTTCCCCTCACATATTTTCTTTGTTTTACCAGTTTTCCAGGAACATGACGACCCTGCAAACACGCATATCGCGTGGGAAAGATGGGAATCAAAGGTGAATATCACATTAAAAGGTCCACTCAGAGTGTAACCACCAGGGAATCCAACTTCGAACTTCAGTGATAACCCAATAAAATGTAAGTCTAACGCCTTAAATCCCTCGTCTACCGCTGATAATAAATAAAAGAATAAATGGTTGAATTTGTATACACTTTGTTAACTATATGATTTAATTAAAGGACAGTTTAGTTTCATACATTATCTAATCAAAATATGAAAAATATGAATTTCAACCTAATTATTATTATATACTCTTTTTAAACTCATAAAAAACACTTCTACTCATAACTTACCAAGATGTTCTCACAATTTTATTATTATTATTATTATTATATTTCAATCGCTCTTTAGTAACCATCCGGGTTATTAGCATTATATTTAATGGGTTGTGTATGAGGGGATTAGGATTTAGAAGAATTGTACTAGAATTTGAGTGAAATAAGTGTGAGAAAATATTTAGGATAAAACATCCCCAATTAACCTGAGCGGGATTCAACCAGTGATCTCATTGTTACCGAAAAGCCAGTCTAACAAGAGAGTGACGCGTTAGACTATGCGGCCATCGATGTAGGTAGGTACACTTTCCACCCAAACATATCGAAATACATCAATATACCTTTTTTTTATTGCTGACGTTATCCGAGCTGGAAGCAACAAGACGAGACAGAAATATACGCTGACGACGTGACTAGATTCGAACACCGAGTCTTTTCTTTACTACACCCGGCTATTGCTGAGTTTACGATGTAACGCCCTTGCCATAAACACCGCGACAGGAATTTCATAGCTGGTGCTATCGGAGGCAATGGAATTGTAAAACGTGAACTGATACCTTAATGCGACGATAGTTTTAGGATTGCGTTTTTCCTATGATCTGTTAATACAAACACATTTTATTTTACCCGCACATCCGCTCTCGGTTTGAGTTCGCTTAGTTATAGTTTTTTTTTATGTGCAGAAAGATAGCGAGAGCATGAAAATAATTCATTAAACAAACTATCTCACTCTTATTGCCAACTATAAACAATATAACAAATATCGTCGACTTTAACAATTGGTGAGCCTGGTGTATTTCTCGTGTACAAACATCAACATAATATTATATTTGTACAATCCGTTTAGCCTGAAAGGTTGTAGGTAGTTTTACCTTGATGTATTATACTATGACCCTATCGTATAAGCTATGCCATAGAAGTAAACTTTTTACCTTTCAAGGTAAGTGAAAGGTACAGTAGCCCCATGGATTCTTTGGTACTGACTGACAGCTCACAGCTGACTTCTGACAGCTTCTAAACACATGTTTCTGCAGATCAGATGGTTTGGCGTAGAGATACATAATTTGATCTGGTAGCTTTTCAAAGCTTTTAGCTGTCAGTCAGCACCAAAGAAGCCATGGGGCTACTGTACATTACATTTAAAATAAGAACATGGCTATAGGGAATCAAGTAAAGTAACATTCTCGAATTTTTATCACAGCTTTAAGTGCAAAAAGTAAAGCATTGGTGATATTTTTCTTATGTATTCCATTATGTTTAAATTGGTATAGTAGAATCTTAGAATGTGCAGGACAAACTAATTTCTTAGAATATGCTTGTAAACTATCTTATTAGAGTATGCTAAGAAAAAAAAGTCTGAATGTTGACCATGATGGTGCACATTGTTGTCAGATTTTACATATAATTTTTTTAGCAACTGATTGAATTATTTTTATAAATTTATTTCATATAACCTGAAATTGCATTAGTTTATTTAAAAATTGGGGACAGCATCAGTCCGGAACTAAAGTTATATTGTCTCATAGTAGGCATGGTCTTTTTCCGGTTCCTAGGTTATGAAAATAGTATGTATAGGTTGACCAGAGATATTTTTAAATATATTAAAAACAATTTTCAAAATTAACAAAGAACCTCTAAAAAAAGATATTATTTCAATGAAAAACTTCATGAAAAGAGCCCTATAGAGTATTATTAATATTTGGATGATTTAATTTCTGTGAACTAACTTTTGATGGCCGAGGAGGACAGAAATTCAGAAATGAATATATTTATTGAATTTTAAACAGATTCTGTATGCAGAGAGTAATGGGCTTAAGACCCATTATTCTAACTAGAGTTTGTTTCTGTGGACAGTAAGTAATAGCTAGCCCAAGGATGTTAAAATTTCTTAATAGTTAATTGAAACTATACACACATTTATTTAGGAAGGTGAATTTAGTATTTTAAACTATGATATATGGATTTCTATAATTTATAGGACAAAACACAAATGGGGATTTAATTTAAAAAAATTACAGTTATAAAAATATTCAAATGTAAAAGCGAGAGGAAAGCCAACATCATATTTAAAAAAGTGAATACAAATTCTAGAACGTTGGCCTAATATAAGCTATAATAATTAATACATAATATATATAGTATATATTTAGTAATACAGTACATATTGTATAATATATACTATATATAATAAATGTATCTATTATATATAATATATATTTTCAATTTAATATTATATATAATATATATTTTCAATTTTATATAATATATTAATACATATATACTATTTGTAATATATATCATATATACTGTTCAGACACTAGTTTCATTAGATTAAGTGAACGTTACGTTACGTAAACGTTAAGTTTCTCGTGATCCTAGTATGTCATTTAATTACACTGTACGTTTTAAAGGGTTTCCAATGTTCGGTCTATATATCGTATATATTTGTATACATGTTCTGCGTCTCACTATCCATTCAAGCCAACTATATATTACACTGGTGTGTAGGAATGAGGAAGATGTTATTTATAAAGCCACCTATATATTACACTGGTGTGTAGGAATGAGGAAGATGTTATTTATAAGAAGTCTACTCGCAATTATGATAAAGTGGAGTGATAAAACATTTACTAAAATACCGGATATATAACCGTGTTGGGAACGAATGTATATTTTTCACAGTCAGAAAAAGTTACCAGATTTAATGTCACGTATTTATGTTTAATAAATAACTTAAAAATAACACTAATAAAATAGTAAAATGCAATAAATGCTAACGGCAAAAAGATGAGTTTATAATTTTTAAAAGGTGCTCCAAATGTCCATTCAGAAGAAAATCAAGCTATGTACTATCTATAGATGGGTGAATATTATAAAAGGTTTGGCTGCAACAGTTTTAAGGTAAGTCACAACGCGGACCCGAATGAAAGCTTCCCAGACAAAAGACGGGCGAACGGGCGACGTAGGATGGACAGACAGGAGGTACTCGTGAGTGGCATACTGGGCATGAACAACCGGCGATCATCAGTCACAATGATGAACGTTGGCAGTGTATTAAGACACTCCGTCTTCAGTAGTCGTTAACGTCAGCAACCCTGGCACGACTCTACACACTATGATAAAATACAGCTCTAGATCTCAACGGATTACTCGCTAATAAAAGGTAAGAAAATTAGAAAAAAAGAAAGTCTACATAAGGACACAAGTTATTGTCAACTTTCGGAAACAATTAAACAATTTTGTTTACGGTCCTTGGCTGTGATATACTAGAGGGAACTTATATATATTACAAATTTTTATAAAGTAAAGCCTTTTTAAAAAAAAAAAATCACTAATTCTCACTACCCGTTTAGGATACACACACATATACTAAATACGTAAATTCGCTAGGGATTAGGAAGGTTGAATTTTAGAGGAAGGATACTCATATTTGCGTGAAGGTAGGGTGAAAAGTAATTTTGAAAAAAAAAAACACTTTAAGAACACTTGATCTAGGTTCGATCCCTGATCTTCACGTCTTCAACAGTCCAGTATAATGCGTGAGTGACGCCTCAGTCCATTCGGCTGCCGAAGCAAGCTTCATTATCTCCGAAGCCAGCTTCATGATAGAGAATCATAAGAGTTAATTAAATCCCTCCAAACGTTACTTACAAGTAGTAGCCCACCTCGATGGACACACATACTAAATATCAAGCTCTTTTAGTTTTATTTGCCAGAGATGAGCGGACTGGAGAAAGAATTCAGTCTGGTTATACTTAGGGTGGTTTATTATATTGTTTATTGGGTGACCTGGTGGTATAGGGGTAAGGTGTTCAATCTTTGGTCCCAGCATAGATTTATCTGATTGTCAAATCCTTACTTCACCTGTGACAATATGTGTATTAATCACAACTTGTGCATGCGGGGAATGCCAGGCCTCCACCGTGGTTCGGATCCCACGTTAAACTGTAGGTACTCCATTTCATATCACAATCACCCTACCATTACACATTAGCGTAAGTGCGTATAACCCGAACGGGTAGTAAGATGCGGTGCTAATAATAATAATATATATTGTTTCTCACTTTCCATAACAAATATTAGCCTACATTTTACCAACGTTCTACCCTCCTCATTCCTTTCCCCCTAGGTTTTTTTTAGCGCCTGTTCAGGTTATTCACATATATAGTCTTACTCTAATGAGTTAGGGACAAGGAAGGTTGAATTTTAGAGGAAGTGTACCCAAATTTTCGTGGAGGGAAAGTATAAAACAATTTATGAAAAACATTCTCAGTACATCCAACCGGGACTCGAACCCCAATCTCCTTGTCTTTGGCAGTCTAGTATATTGTGAGAATGATGCTTTAGACCATGTGGCAACCAAAGCAGATACTGGTGTAGTTAAAATCCAAATGGCCTGGACGGAAAGTAAGGAGCAGTTAATTCATTTAGGTGTGTCCTGCTTTTAAGTAGCCCACATCGGTGGACACGTGGAATAAGCGTCAAGCTCAAATAAATTGGTTTACTGATGCTTTAGAGATCACTGTTCAAATCTCGGACTGGTGTACTGAGAGTCACCCGCTTCAGTGGCCGAATAGTCTAAGGCGTCAATCTCGTATTAGATTGGCCTGCTGAAGATGGGGAGATCAGGGTTTGAATACTGGTCGGGTGTTCTCAAGGTGTTTTTTTCTTAAAATTGTTTTCCACTGTCCTTACAAGCAAATGTGGGTAGATTACCCCTAAAAGTCTTTCTTACTCATCCCTACCCCAAGAGAGTAATTATCACATAAGCATTTAACCTGAATAAATAGTAAGGCAAGCGGGTAGTTAGTAATGAGAATTACATTTCCTAAATGGTTTCGCAAAGTATATCCACGTAAATGCGGGTACAGTTCCTCTAAATGTTAATATTCTCCTTCTTATATAACTATCTTACTTAAATTCGGACAGCCCAATATAAGGACGTGGTTTAATCAAACCAATGTTATTTATAAATCTATTAGAGGAATGCATGGCCATACACCCAGCAGTTTAAAAGGCAAAGATGAAGTAATATTCTAATATCCAACGTACACGTGTTTGCCAACCTCTCAATTCCCACGAATCTTATCTTTGTAAATTAAAAACCGTTATTAAACAAGTTCCAGGGCCGTAGCTAGAGGCTTGGGGGCCCCAGGGCAACAGCTAATAATGGGGTCCCCATTTTTATTTTTTCCTCTCCCACCTCTAAATCCCATATTCCAACTTTATTTTAAAAAATTAAAAAAAAATAAAAAAACGTCCTCGCTTTGTGGCCCTGGGGCACTGCCCCACTGCCCCGGTGGTAGTTACGGCCCTGCAAGTTTCCACCCGCATAATTATCTCAGCGCCAGCGTATACGACTGGTGTGTTTGACCTTGAGCTGGGAGGTCGAGACATATATAATGCAAATTACTGTCGAACTGAGATATAAGGTTACATTTATAGTGGTTTCTCCGAGGTTCAATCTTCGGTCCCGGCACAGATTTATCTGATTATCAAACCCTTCCTTCACCTCTGACAAGACATCTTGTGAATGTGGGGAATGCCAGGCCTCCACCGTGGTTCGGATCCCTCGTTAAACTGTAGGTCCTCCATTTCATCTCACAATCACCCTGCCATTACACATTAGTGTAAGTACGTATAACCCGAACGGTTAATAAGACGTGGTGATGATAGTAATAATAACAATAATAATAATATAGCGGTTTCACACCTTTTCCCTAGTCAAATAATTGTTAGTTTTCATGTTATGTTCACCATATCATTACACATCCGTGATGACCCTAGTGAAAAACGTTTAAACTAAAATAAACACAATGTTTTCAAAAGTAATACATTAATTTTAGTTACTAAATTTAAATATTTTAAAAGAAAATGTATTTGTGATACACATTTATAATTAATTCATACAGCGGATGAATACATCTATATGTTTATTAAAAAAATTGTTTGTTAATCAACACAGTATTGTGGTGAATAGTGTATTAACCGCTTCAGTGGCCACATGGTCTAAGGCGCTATTCTCGCAGTAGACTAGACTGCCGATGACGGGGAGATGGAGGTTCGAATTTCGGTCGGGTGTACTGAAGGTTTTTTTCCAAAATAGTTTTCCATGCTCCTTCCATTCAAATGTGGATCTGTGGTTACACTTCCTCTAAATATAACCTCCATAATCCCTAAAACCATTACCATTAGTATAAACCATTATTAATTTATTATTAGTATGTATCAGTTTCTTGATTTACAAATGGATACATATTTTTATGGGTATCTAAATATTAAAAGTTTAATGTTTAAATTTAGGTGACCCCCTCTATCCAATGGTTCTAACAATACATATGGGGTTGCTATGGGAGAGGGCTTGGTGTTTTAGGTTAAGTGGTAGGTATAAGTAATTTTAATTGGCCTATAGGTTAAGCCAAGTCTGAGTTATTACCCATGTGAAATTTCTGTTTAATAATCAGTGTAGTGTTTTTTCAGCTACGGAGACTCGTCCGGGACCTGTCGGAGGCGGTTGTGGGGTGAGTTCAAAGTCTAGCACACGTATATACCCCCACCCCACCGCCTAAAGGGCAGCTACCTAGCCCCAGTGGTTCGAGATAAACGTCTGGTGCGGGGAGTGGGGATGATGTTGTAGGTTAAGTGATATAGGTAATTTTAATTTAGCCTGAATGTTAACAGAACGTCTGAGATATGCCCATGCGAAAATTTAGCCCAATTGGTAGAGTGGTTTTTGAGTGAAGGGGTAAAGTAGATTTATAGCAGATGGTTTGATGGATTTTGTTCAAACTTGATATTTAGGTATAGGGTTATTATACAATTTATTTTTTAACCTAAACCTTCAATTAAGAGTATTTTACTGATCAGTTTTTTAATTCCATTTTTTTAAATGGTTCAAACTATTTTGTTTTAAATGCATATCTTGTTTTTGTTTGACATGACAAATAACACCATATAATTGGTTTTTGAGCAAACATTCGTTGAAGAGTTGTTAAATGATAAATAATTTATTCAAAAACTTAAAATATTTTACAAATGGCTAGAACTATTTGGTTCCAAATGAATATCTTGGAAGTATTTAACATAATACATTACAGGGTCTACTTTGGGGATAAAAACTCATTTATGGGTAGTTTACATATGGCTGATTTTTCTAAAATTTGAGATATTTTACTAATTACATTAAGGTTTTGGTTCTAAATGGGTATCTTAACACTGTTTGACATAACAAATAACAATGTCTACTTCTTTATGTAGAAAAAACTCATTTATGGGTAGTTTACCGAGGACTAGTTTTTCAAAAACTTGAAATATGTATAAGCTGCCCCTAACGATTTGGTTACAAATGTATATCATTGGAATGTTTGACATTGAAATAACACTATGTTTGTTTTCAAATGTATATCATTGGACTGTTTGACATTGAAATAACACTATGTTTGTTTTTAGATTAATCACTCATTTATGGGTAGTTTTATTGATTGTTTTTTAAACCTGAAATATTAAAATAAACGGCCCCAACGATTTGGTTCTAAATGGGTATTTTGGGAGAGTTTGACATGACAAATAACCCTGCATACTTTTTTTTTGGCTAGAAATTCGATAAAGAGTATTTTACTTAGGAGTGACTTTTGAAAATTGAAATTATTTTGAAAATGGCTATAACAGTTTTACTTAAAATGTATAGCTGAGAAGTGTTTGACATGAACATAACAAATAAATCTGTATACTTGTTTTAGGGGGAAAATTTGGCTATGGGAATTTTACTAAATCTTTTTTTAAATTTGAATATTAAAAATTCCCTCTAGATCTTATGTTTCAAAATTGGTATCGGGAGACAATTTTAATAATAATATTTCTTTATTTATCTAAAAATAAAATTATTTAAGGGTAGTTTACTCACAAAAAATTATAGAAAATTTGAATGTTTTGGATATTAAACTTGAAGAGTGAATTCAAAGTGGGAATTTGTTAATAGTTTTTTTATGATACATAAAATATGTTTTAATTTTCAAAAATAAATAATTTATTTTCGAAAATTTAAATTTTGTTAAATATATTTGAACAATTTGATTTAAAGTTTCTACATATAGAGTAACAATGTGATTAACAAGATGACGCGTTTGTTTTTCTGAATAAAGCTTATTTAAGGTTAGTTTACTAAAAGCATACTTTCGAAATTTTCTTCGAAGCTTTAGTACACTATGAGAAAGTTTGTATGATTTGTGTCGTACCATTTATTTAATTTGTTTGAATACTAGTATTTTTGTATACATACAAGTAACATGTAATAAAACATTAAATGACATTTAAAAAATAGCTTTTAAAAAATCAAACAAACATCCTAGTAATATAATACCCAGAGAAAATCATCTAGATGTATACGCAAAGAATACATATTATAAGGCTCAATGAGCATTCAGAAATCCTCCTCGTTTTTACTTTGAGTTATACAAGAAAATGAAAAGATCAAAGGATACCCCTAAATAAATAAAAGCCGCTTTAGCGGAGCATTCAATGCTTCAAAGAAAACTTCGACAACTGCAAAAAGCGACGCGAAAAGATCATATATCCTTTTGTCATTTCTGGCCACGGAATGTTAATGCAGGAGATACAAAAATGTAGAAACAAAGAAGGAACTAGGAAAACCAAGAACAAACGTCACTGTCAAGAGCTATTGAACATATTTTTTTGAAGTAACCAAGTCTGAAGCAGATGAGACTACTGTTTATTGACGCAGGCTCTCTGTGAATTGTTCAGTGTCTCGATGCAGGAAACATAGATATATAAACAAGTATTTAGGTGAAATTAATCATGCACATTTATCTTAATTTGTATGTAGTATATATATATTACGTTGGCAATATGTTTATTACTGCTAGCTTGCGCATTCAATCTACAGCAAAAGGACCAACAAGTTCTGCAACCCCGGAGCACTTTGGAGTCATCCATCGTAACGCTTCTTCCTTACATTTGTTATCCTCCCTCCCCTTTACCCCTTACTACCCTTATGTAATACCAACCAAGGATAAATTTAGCCTGACCTCCCTACTCCAACCTATGATACGTAGCTTTTCGTATCAATAGGGAGTGTGAGTATCGCTATTTCATAGGAAAGCGTTTTTTTTTATACTAAAAGAGAGACTCAGAATTGGAAGTCAATCTATAAGTATGTTTATTAACGTTGAAAACATGAATAATATTATGTTTTCAACTTTCAAATTTACGTATAATGGTTTGTGTTACGTAACACTGTGATGTAGCCACCCTCCGCTCACAACACCATGTAGATATTAGAGCTCCCCCCCCCCCCCCCCTTCTCTACGTGATTTGATTTATTTGCAGTTAGTGGTGTGACGGTATCGAAGATAAGCATATATTGGTTAAGGATGTTAAAGTTAGTTTTGAAATATTTTAATTTTTTGGGGTAGTCATTTGTGCTTTCTTGGTCAACAAAATATTGCTTAAACGTACATATTTTTTGGAACTTATTTTAATATTTTCATTATTATATACACAACATTCATCCACATTTATTGAAGTTTTAATTATTGATTTGTAAAACCTAAATTAACAGTTTAATATTTTTGAGTAAGTTCGGGGCTTAGCTTTGAGTGGCTGCACTAAGAATCCATCCCCCCAGAATTATTTTCCCTACTCTCTCCAGGAAAATATTTAGTTAGGCTACTCTTAGTTGGCCACCTGATAATTTCATTCTCAGATTAAATAATAAATCAAACTTGGTCAAACATTTGACTAAAAAATATGGAAAACTAAAATAAAATATTTAGTATAATATCAAAAACCCACAAACTAATTTAATGTTTAGTGTAAATTTTAAACTAGCCAACTTCAAATTAAAAATTTTAATCTTGAAATTTAATTTTTTCTTTAGATCAAAAATGATTAAAAAATTGGTTATTTTAAACTATATTACCACGGTGTTGCTTTTTATTCGATAATTATTATATAAAAATTACGAGGGTGCTGTTGATTAAGTTGATGAACATTTTGATAAAAACCGTTTAAAAGTAGGGTTATTTTTAATACTATTAATATACATTGTATCGTATTTATTAACATATTAAGAATAAGGTATTATTGACTATATAATAATAATAATTATTATTATTATTAGCACCGCGTCTTACTACCCGTTCGGATTATACGCATTTACGCTAATGTGTAATGGTAGGGTGATTGTGATATGAAATGGAGGACCTACAGTTTAACGTGGAATCCGAACCACGGTGGAGGCCTGGCATTCCCCACATTCACAAGATGTCTTGTCAGAGGTGAAGGAAGAGTTTGGTAATCAGATAAATCTATGCCGGGACCGAGGATTGAACCCCGGCCGCCAGCATAGAAGTCTGACACCTTACCCCTAGACCACCATGTCACCAATTATATAATTAACTGAAGTATTTGTCGATGTAGCTACAAATAGAACATTTTGTGCACTTATTACTACCCATCCATAATATCTTCATTCATTCACATAAATGAGTTAGAGATGATAAAGGTAGAATATATAATAAATGTGTGCACATTTTCGTCTAAGGGGATTGGAAAATCATCTATGAAAAACACCCTCTTTACACAAGGATGGGATTCGAACTCCAACTTTCCTCATTACTGGCAGATGGGCTTGACATTAAGTCCATTTGTCCACTGATGCGGATGTCTTAAAGTAAAAAGTTGTGAATATAGATTTTTATTTGAGATAAAACATTTTGATGTGACTTTATTGTATAGTTCGTATTATATTTTATTTGGAAGAATGAATAAATAGTCATAAAGCCCCCGTACCAGGCAGGCCAAACCATTATAGATTCACGTCATAACTAAAAGTAGAAACGTCACTCTCTTCTGATGACTGACACATAAAAAAAACTCAGACTTTTGCAATTACAAGTCAATTGAGAAGAAACCTTTTTCCTTTCTCACACTTTCTCACTTAAAAAAAAGATCTAGTAATATTTCCAAACTCGTTCACATTTATTTTATGTGTAGTTCTACACTTTTCTAAAAACGAAGTTATTTTTATAGTTTCTATACGATTTGTTAACATCATCTCGAAATCATTTGATCGTATCTGAACAATTCCCAGAATATAAGAGGACCTCAAGGATTATACAATTCTAATTGTGTTTAGAAATAGTTTTTGTTTCCATGTGATAATTATATAAGTTGATTATTTATACCTTATGGGTCTCAGTACACCTCTATCGAATCAATAGCAGTTGTCAGAGGATTACAAAATAATTTCGTACATGGAAAACATGGAGGAAATTAAGGTTAGAAAATAGCACACCTTGGATTTAACAATGGTCAGAGGAACACAAAAAATTATTTACACTACTGTAAATTGGACAACGAAAAAAACAGTTTCATTTGAAATAAAATTCACTCACTACCATATTCCTCAAAATGGAATCAGTTTCATCAGAACTCTTAAGAAGAGCAAAATAACTTTCTAGAAGAAGAAACAAAAACAAACAAAAAGAGATAAACTGAAAAAAGAAAATAATTACAATACATGAACAGAAACATAGAAAAGGAAACATCTTAACATATGAAGTGGAGACCCATCATAAGTTTCGCACTTTGACCACCAAACCGTATCTGCAGAAGAAATAGTTGGGCCACCACACACAAAAACTAGACTATGTCACAGTAGAACAACATCTTGTTTTATGATTAGACTATGGTTGCACTGAGGCCCGGCACAAGATGAACAGGAGTCTGGAAACAGTCTAGGCGCCGACACCAGTAAAATCATGTGCAGGAGTTCCACGATTTTGCTGAGGGGTCTGTGATGTTTGGGTTAGGATGGTGTTAGTTCATCGTACACCACTAATTCCTATAAGAGGCACCATTATTGGTATCCGATACGTACAGGACATCGTGGAACCTATCGTAAAGGAGGGCAGTAGGATTGACTTCCGAGAATTGACATTGTTTCCTTAAAATCTCTGTTCGTTTCATGAGTTCCCAATTTCAAGGTGTTTTGTTTTGATTGTTTGATTCTTTAAATATATAATATGTTGACCAATAGATGTATTATTAACCTTGGATCTAGTATTATACAAAACATATGTTGCTTTACACACTTAGTAGTGGTTTAAGAAAGAAAAAAATTCAGTGTTAGACAATATTATTCCTACCACACACTTAGCGCATATTCCCAAAACATATATCTATTTTACAAAGTGTACTATTTTTTAAATATTTCAAATTTGACAGTAAGGATATGTGTACGCCTCAGACATACTAAAAAGAATAAGAAATCCCATTTGTACAGTTGATTTATCCTACCTACCATCCATACAGAATTGTTTTAATATCTCTGAATAACAGAGTTGTATTATTATAAGAGGAAGCCCGTCCTTAAGGGCTACGATTTTGGTTGGTTTATATTTTGTGTTTGCGTTTATATATCTGTGTTTTATTATGTGTTAAGATCCAAGAAGTAAGATGGCAAGTGAAAGTGATTAATTAAAATAAATAAACTAATTTATTTAATAAAAACTCAGTTTTTTCATTAAAGCTGCAATAAAAACTGGAAATTAAACGGTTAGGAGCACACCAGCCTGATTTCTCTACATTTATACAGGTGGATGGCAAGAAAAAAATAATATTTTTTTCTAATTCTTGGCTTGGTAAATAAATTGTAATTAATTGTGAGTGGAGAAAAAAAGAGATTATTTTGTTTTTGTTGTTTATTATTTGGTGGTGAGGTGTTGTGGACAGCGGTAATATCTAACTTACATCAAAAAATGTCTTCAGTTTGTGAATTTACGATTTTTACAGGGTTTTTTTCTCGAAGCATTCCTTTAAGGATTCATTTTCTGAAGTTTGCGGGACCCTTCAAATAACGTTAATCACTTCAGTTTCAACAACAGATTCAGAGATTAGTTTCAGTACGTTAAAAAAAGAATCAAGACGTCCATTAGGAACACTATGGGACAAGGAAGGTTAAATTCGCTGAATGTTCGTTCTATACACAGATAAGAAATTGCTTGAATTTCAAACTTCAACAATAAAGTCATCGATACGTTTGCCAGTCAGAAGAACAGACACACCCAACTTTTATGCAAGTAATTTCATCACTTGGTAAGTTTAATTCATAATCGTTATTCTTTTATTCTTTCTCTTTGTAGATTTGTTTTGTTATTTTGTAATTCTAGTAATTTTTAAAAATTAGAAAATACTAAATGAATTTTATTTAATAGTAGTAAGAAAAAAAAATCAATATCGGTAAGCTTTGACCTGGCCCACCAAAATGAAAGATCATGCACCATCACTGATTATTATTGTTTTAAATCAAGTTTATTTTATTTGAAACATTTAACTGGCAATATTTGAACCAGTTGATTATATCAGCTCACGTCTTAAAAATAACTTCAATCTATACCATACACAACACCCAGCCTACGACCATTAATTCATCACAATAAAAGGGGAAACCCACATTTCATTAATTATAATTTTTAGATTACACAGGGAATCAAGAGAGATACCCTTAGTAGGCAGACAAACTATTTATTTAGTGAAAGTTTTAGACTTATAACCAATTTAAAACGGAAATTATTGGTTAAAGCTAAGAATATGAATCAATTAATATATCTTATAATTTCAGATGTAGAGGCACAACATTTACTTTATTATTATTATTATTATTATTATTATTATAAGCATGTATCTTATTGTTATTTTGACGGGGGCTCAAGACAAATTAGAATATTAGTGCTTGGGATCAATCTTCTTCAAATCAGAAGTATCTTATTTTCCCACCCGTGAACGAACTAAAGTATCACAGATTGTTTTAATACTACAAAAATCTCTCATTTGACTGAAGACTTCATTTTTTAAAGCTAGATCCCACTAACAAAGGAGTATTTTTTTCATATTGGGCACACATTTATTAATATTTTACAAAGGAAAGATCATCAATGTCTATAAATAAAATTCAAACAAGGATGTCAATAGGCTTCTAACTAATATAGCAATCCAACTATTAATTTGGACAGAAATAAAAATAAGTGAAGGTATCAATATTCTTCTATTTTGTTCTGCATTATGGATAGAAATTTAACAAGAAAATCTTAAAGGAATATTTTGCTGACATTATTCCCCTGACACGACATGCCCTACATTTTTTCCTTGTCATCGCGTTGTCATGTCTAAGCCCCCCACTCCTCATCCCCACAGTTTGCACATAATTCTCTTATAAAAAGTTACTCGATACAACTTCCAAGGGGATACACACCTTGGAGGCAGATTTACATCGAGCTTGAAATCCCCACAAACTCTTTAACAATATATCTACCCAGAAACATGATGAACACATTTATAGGAGTATCG